>ML307576.1:0-22188 GCA_005239505.1 Nicotiana paniculata | reverse complement strand
AAGAACCCGTAACCGCAACCCGTCAGGTTCAAAAAAAAATGTAACCGGCCCGGCCTGGCCCACACGGTAGACACCTCTAATTCCAACCAGAGTTTGGGTTAGGTAATAAGGGTCTTGAATTCCTTACAATTGACTAATTTTGTTTCTTGTGTAATTTCAGGGAATGTTCAGCCAATTTAGCTAAACTACAAGCTTTCATCAGTGTTTTTGGTGCTAACATTCTCACGTATACTTCAACCTCTGGCTTCAGCCCCTTCAAGAAGCTGCTAACGAAATATTCCTCCGATAATTCTACTTGATTTAATAATCCATCAAACTGATCCAATAACTCTTGAACACTGACGGTCGGTTTCAAGTCAATTAAGTCACCCATTGGATCCTTATGTAGGGGATGACCATATGATGGTACAAACCTCTTAAGAAATCACTCCAACTAAGCAACCCTCTTCCTACTCGACCTTTCATCATTGCGCGATGCCATTGTAGGCCTTCCCCTCCAAATTAATCGCAACAATTTTTACTTTCTTTTCCTTTGTTGTCCCTCATATTACAAAAAACTGCTCACAACAATAAATCCACCCATCCAAGTCGTCCCCGTTAAAGCTAGGAAACTCTATTCTAGAGTATTTAAAGTTAGGGTTACCTCGTTCCGGTGTTTCCCCCGCTTCCACCTGAGTTGAAACTGGCGGAGTCGGAGCTTGACTATTAGCAGCTACAACTACTATTATGATCTAACTAACTCCCTTTTGAAAGTACTGTTATGATCTCCTATTTATAACAATTTCTAAAATACCCCATCTTATTAAATAGTATATAATAAACGCACACATAAAAGAGGATTAATTCTGATATGAGTAAATAGTGATAACTAATAGATCAATAGGTTGCAACTAATAGACAGCCTAATTAGCCATCAAGAATATATTAGTAGAAACGTCACCAGGTAGTCACTCTAAAGTGCGGCTATGTATGAATTAGCAGTACGTTCTATGCACTTGCCCAATATATTACCGCAGTAATTATAAGGTTTAGCCACTTAACTGTTAATTTTTAAAATGTCAAGCTTGTCATATATACTCTGTTTTTCTAAGAAGGATTAACCTAAATAGCCACTTGTTCAACCACCTAAATTAGAAATAGCAGGAATGTGTAATATATGTAAAATAGCCACTTGTTCAATCGCCTAAATTAAAAATAGCAAAAGAATGTGTAATATAAGTATTATTCATGTGTAATTGTGCCTCCATCTAATTAGCCATTAAAATTTTATTAGTGCTTGATATAGGAAACGGTTATTGTTCCATAAGTGTATTTTTAATCTTTTTAATGAATCCTAATTAATACTATTTTTATTATATAGACATAAGTAGAAGAAACAATATGTAATGAATGCCAATTAGTAAAAGTAAATATTAAATTCGGTCGCCTATTTATGTAAAATTCCCTTCTAAAATGAACAATTGGAATAACTCCCGGATGGGCCGGATCCTCTACGAGATGTAAGCAGGACCATCTAGAGCCTAGCGGCCCAGGCTGTGTATCTTTACGGATTAAGTGCACAGATAGGCACTTTTAGGGTGCCGTTGTTAAAAACATACCCACACTTTATAAAATATTTAATTCTTGCTATCTTTCTTGTTCTTCTTTGATTACAGCTTGTTTGAATGGTTATTACCTTTTGTATTTTATTATATTGTATTATTACGTTAAATATAATATTTATTTTGACTGTTACTTAAATATTATTGTATCGTATCATTAAATTCGTTGTTACGGAACAACAAAAAGTGCTACTTTATGGAATGACGGACTTGGTGTGATCCTGTTGTCACCTTATTTTTTTCTCTTATCTTGACCTTCTTTATTATTAAATAATCCTATTTTATTCTTCCATACCTTTTTATATAATTATTCTACCGTGTATCTTACTTTTCTTTGTAATATCACAAGTTTATTCTTTACATTGTTAGTGCATGACATTACGAAATGATAACAAATAATACAATCTATCCAAATATTATATATATTATGCGATACAGTACAACACAATACAATATAATATGATACGATACATCACAACCAACCAAACTAGCTGTTAGTGTCAGATGGTATGGGTTTACATTCATGCATCAGCAATATATTTAGTCATTTTAGCTGAGTCATCTTTCTATCAAATTGATGTTGTATATACTATCCAATATCCACATCCAGAAGCTGTCTCGAAAATCATCTCCAACCCCACTCCCTTTTTTTCGGTGGGAGTTAAGTTTGTATTATATTCTTTCCCTTTTTCTTTTTCATCTACTTCTAGACCTGTTTGACTAAGTAGGCGCTTGACATAAAAATTGTAATTTAAAACAAATAAAAATATATTTGGAGTTAAGTTGAAAAATAGTATTTAGATTTTTGAAATTATGTTCGAACATATGTTTCACTAGAAAATAATATTGCATTTGTGAGTAGGGAAGAAAGTTTTTTTGAAAATTTTAAAGAAGTGGTCAAAATCACTTTTTGGTTTGAAAAACTCATTTTCGAAAAAATTTCAAAATTCCATGAATATATTTTCCTTATAAGGTAGGGGTAGGTGTGAGGTCTGCGTATGCACTACCCTTCTTAGACCTCACGATGTGGGATAATACTGTGTATGTTGTTGTTGTTGTTATATATTTTTGAAAAAAAATCGAAAAAAGCAAAAGACTTTTATGGACAAACGGATCCTAAGTTTCTTTTTTGGCGAAAAATATTTTCTTAGCCAAAGTTTTTTTTTTTTTTAAAGTTAAGGCGTTTGGTAGTATCTCTACAAATATTTTTTTGAAAAGTACTTTTTAAAAAATACACTTAGAATCACTTTTTAAAAGTTAGGCCAAACATTAATTAATACTCGAAAGTATTTTACAAATTAATTAGTCAAACACAAACTATTTCTCACCAAAAATACTTCTTTAAGAGATACTTCTAAAAAAGTACTTTAAATAAGCTGATTTTAGAAACTTGGCTAAACAAACTATGCAAGTCTACGTTGAAAGTACGTACTATATAACTTTAATTTGCTATTATTCAATAATCAACAAAATATGAAGGGGAATATTTTCTTTGTAAAATACCTATTTCTAATCATAGTTCGTTAAAAATATTTAAAAGGAAATAGGAAACTAATGTTGTGATTTCTAAATACATTCTTTATTAATTAGCTTCAAACATTTATTGTTTTGTGCATCTTTCACTAATCCAAAGGAATAGACAAAAGCCCAAATATTACATAGACGCTAAACAAACTTCCGGAGATACATTTTTCATTTTATACTAGCCTCTTGTATTTTTGCCACGATCCAAAATTCACTATAGATCGTGATAGCGCTTAATGTCACCGTCAGGTAGGCCAACGGTGATTGATTAATTTAATTATTTTCGAAATCATAAATTTTAATAAAGAAGGAAATTTACACTTTTAAATCCACGGGAACGTACAAAAATTGTAATTTATAAGAGAAATGAAAGGCGATGATAATATACATGATAATAGGCTGAATTCACGTAGTTTAGCATATAATAATTCTCTAACTTAATGAGGTTTCACGGTCTTAAGTGAGTTAAATGATGTTAAATTGGCTCTAATGGTAATTTTTGTGTTTCACAGGAGTACAATGAGCTATTGAAGACTTACGACGGTTATCCGTGCGAATTTGAGAAATAACAGACCATGGGGTAATCTGAAGTGATTTGGAAAGCTGGAAATTTGCCAAGATAGTAGGAAACCCCACTAGCGCGGGTATTAGCGCGAGACTAGCACGCCCGCGCTAGTCCAGTGAGCTGCCGGGCAGTGTTAAACCCCATTAGCGCGGGCTGTAGCGCGAGACTAGCGCGACCGCGCTAGTTCCGACGAAAATAAGACGCTGAGAAGGGTAAATTTGGAAGTTTGGGGCCAATCCACTTAACCTATAAAAGGTTCAACTCGTCCAAATGAGCGGATTATCTAGGTTTAAAGTTTAGAATAAGAAAAAACAAAGGCAAGAAGCAAGGAGAGCCATTGGGCATCAATCTACATCCCCTTCTCTTGCAATTTTTATCATAGTCATGAATTCTTTTGTAGTTTTCATTATTGCTATGAGTAGCTAATTGTTTTAATCTAAGGTTTTGGTGGAACCCGTTGGGGAATGACGCTATTGTGATATTAAGATAGTTTTGATTGGTTGATTAAACTCTATTTGTTCAACTACGTTCTTATTGTAGTTAATTAAATGGCCATCAATTAGCTGTGCCTATTTATTATGTATCTACTTGAGAGAGAGTGCATATTTAGGTAGTTGTTTGAACAACATCACTCCCGGAGTATAGACGAAAGTCATAACCGAGGGTTTAGAGGTTGGATTAGAGATAACGATACCTCGGGTGCAATCTAAAGTGAGCTGTAATGCAATCTAACTAGCGTAACTTGAGAGAGTGCGTCTAGTAAATTATCATAATTACTTGAGAGAGATATGGTATCTGGAGTGTTCATGATTGATAGAGACAACTAATCAAACTATAGGAAGTATCCAAGAAAGAAGTTCACCAACGGGGGAAACCATAACCTTAGACCTTTATCGCATCTGTTTGCACCTCAATATTAGTATCTTTTAGTTTATTTAATTTCAGACAATCGCAGTAGTAAAAATAAGAAAAAAGTGTTATTCATAATCTTTGGAAACTTGATTATTGAGAATTGAGTGGTCTAACGACAATAATTGATAAGTTAATTCCCTGAGGGATTCGACTCTGGGCTAAATAATCAGATATATTTGCAACGCCCGTTTAGTCTTTTTATAAGACACAATTGAGCATGATCAATACAGAACCGTAAGCATCAACTAATATATCCCAAAATTCGGTGTCACAAGTGCATGAGCATTTACTAAGGAGTACAACAATAATAATATAACATCTGTCTGGAATGTAAAGACAGAAGAAAGTAATTGGTACGATGAAGACTCTATGGGCTGCGATGTGTAACTTGGAATGCAGCTCACCATAAAGTATCCTCAACAGATGCGCCTACGCGTAAATATGACCACCAAATGAACCTATCAAATCCTGCACATTTAGTGTAAAAGTGCAGGATAAGTACGTAAATCAACACGTACCCAGTATGTATCTAGCCTAACCCCGGAGAAGTAGTGATGAGGTGCCGACATAGGCACTTACTAGTGGTATAATAAATCAATGTGGTAAATTATAAACAGATAAGAAGCACAACAGTAGTAGTAAGGTAAATCTGTAACTAACACAATCTCCAAAAGTTTCTTTAAACGTTCCTCATCTCATATTCTATCTCAACAACCCAAAAAATACCTAGTGCCAATACCAAATAAATAAGAAATACTATATAAAATGAAAGGCATCAGTGGAAGAAAAAATCTCATGAATATTCGGATCCTAGCGATATAACGCACGATCACGCGGAAGTTGTACGACCAGATTTCAGAAAGAACAAGATATTGCCGAGGCGATCGACCTGATTCCATCATAACGTGTACACTGCCGAGGGTCGAGCGACACAAACCATAAATGCATATGTTATACTGTCGAGCCGAACGACCCGCTCTCATGAGAGTGTGGTACATGATCCTGCCGAGGCGTTGGGCTCGATCCACAAGAAAAGAAAGGAATTATCAAATTACGAGACACGAGCTTACGGTACAGAATATGGACACAAGGTGAGTATAACCTTCACTGTTTCTCAAATAATTTGCCAACAACTCAAGGTAATAAATCTCGGCATAGAATATATGTATATATTTCTAAATCAAGTTCAATTATAATTTCAATTAATTAAGCCAGCAGAATGAATTCAAATATTTCAAATATTACATGGTAAATTCCTAAGTCTACCCGGACATAAACATGCTTTAGCTGTGTACGGACTCTCTCCACCTCGTGCGTATGTAGCACCCACAACCAATAGCACATAACAATTACATTACCTAGGGGTAATCCCTCCCCCCCCCCCCACCACAAGGTTAAACATGATACTTACCTCGCTCCAAAGTTCTATAACCGGCTCAAACGCCTCTCTAACACCTCAACCTAAAGCCAAATTTCCCGAACCTAGTCAAACAACGTGCAAATCAATCAAAATATACTTTAATGCTTATAATTAATCAATTTAAAATAATTCCTAACTCCGTTGAAAAGTCAATAAAGTCAACACTCGGGCCCACATGCCCGAATTTTGAATATTATTAAAAATAAATATTACCAATACTTTAGACTCAAAATCCCAATTTCTACAATCTAAATACGGATAAAAATTATAATCAACGGAAATAATAATGGATAAACATAAAAATAAAGGTCATATATTCTCCCCCTTGTTGAGACGATAACAACGCCGCAAAAATCACCTCAAACGGAGCTTTAGAACTCAAAGTTATGCTCAAAATACTAAAATTCTCGGTTTAAAACACTATCCAAATAATTTTTCGTCATCGCCTTCGTGGGAGACCTTCGCATTAGCGAAGAGAACCTTTTCACATTTACCGGTCAATCCATAAATGCTTCTTGGCATTCGTGGAACTCTTCCGCATTCTTGAAGAACAAAACTTCGTAGCAGAAATCAGCAATTTTGCCCGACACGAAAATGGGCATAATCTCTCATACAACATTGGAATTTGATGATTCTTATTGATATGGATCCTTTATTATACTATGGATCTAATGGTTCAATATAATCACAAACCAAAGGTCTTTTGATCAATATAGTTCCCTTTATGCCTAAAGAAACGATGCTAAAATATCAGTTAAGAGTGTGACACAACCCAAACACCTCCGAAACAAAATCGAGGCCCTCGGGACCCCGTTCAATTACAAAAACCAGTCCTAAAATATAACACGAACCTGATCAAGGTTTCAAATCACACCATACAATATCAAAACTATGAATCGACGATCGAAACCTTTCTTTAAACTTCCAAACACTCAAACTTCGACGAACGCGTCCGATTCATTCTTAAACATTCCGAAATGGCGCCAAACTTTACGCACAAGTCACAAAATCACGATACAAACCTATTCCAAGGTTTGCCTCAAACGGACATCGATAACACCAAAGTCCACTTCAAATCAAACTTAAGAAATTCTAAAACCTTGTAAATGCCAACTTTCTATATTAAGCATTGAAATGCTTTCGGACCACCCGATACTCAACCTGAACATACGCCCAAGTCTGAAATCATCATACAACCCTATTGGAACCTTAAAACTCCGATTCCAAGATCGTTTACTCAAAAGTCAAACCTTAGTCCATTCTTCCAACTTGAAACTCTGAAATTAGAATTTTCCTTCCGAATCAACTCAGAATTTCCCGAAATTCAATTCCAACCATACGTACAAGTCATAATACCTGAAGTGAAGCTACTCAAGCCCTCAAACCGCCGGATGATGCGCTAGAGATTAAAACGACCGGCCGGGTCGTTACATTTTTCATGAAAAGAACTCAACCAAATACAACATTAGTGTTATAAATAGATTTGTATTTAAGGTGAACGTCTATATTTTAGAGAGATTTTAAGGTTTGTTTATTTGTGGTTAAGTCACTTTTTCCCTACAAAAAGAGGGGTCCTATTCCCTTGTAATACATCCATAATCAATAAGAATTCTCTCTCTCTACTTTTCTCTGCAATATTGTTCATCGTCTTTTGTTATTTTATAACACGTTATCAGCACGAGACTCTAACGAATTGAGTTACGAGTTTGGGATATGTGCATAGTGCTCAACTTGTACATATCTGTATTGAAATTTCATAGTGTCTATTTTATATCCTAGTAGGTGTCTTGACCTGGCCTCGTCACTACTCTACTGAGGTTAGGCTCGATAGTTACTGGGTACCATTGTGGTGTACTCATACTGCACTTCTGCACATCTTTTTGTGCAGATCCACATACATCTGCTCGCGTTGATCGTTAGAGGATTGTTATAGTTGTTGCTTGGGAGACTTCAAGTTATACCTACTCCACGTCCGCAGGACTCGGAGTCACCTTCCTATTGTAATTCTTGTTGCATTTTCTTTCAAACACTGATGCGGTAGTACTCTAGTTGTATTCTGCAGAGCTTATGACTCAGTTCCTGTAACGACCCGACCGGTCCTTTTGATAATTTAAGCTCTGTTCGGTGGCGTAAGGTCTTGAACAACTTCACATTATGTATATTGACCTGCGTGCGTGGTTGGATTCAGTTACCGGATGATCCGGAGTCAAATTGGAAGGAAAATTTCAGTTTTGGAAGCTTAAACGATGGAAGATGACTGGTTGTTTGACTTTTGTGTAAACGGCCTCAAAATGAGTTTTGGGTGATGTCAACAGCTTTGTATGGTGATTTTGGACTTAGGCACGCGTCCAGAATTGGTTTTGGAGGTCCGTAGAGTAATTTGAGGTAATTCGGCGAAAGTTGGAAAATGGAGCAGTTTGACCACAGTTGACTTTTTGGGTTATCGGGGTCGGAATGCGATTTCGAGAGTTGGAGTAGCTCCGGGATGTCAATCGGGACTTTTCTGGAAAATTCGGCGTCATTCCGGGTTGAATTGATAGGTTTCGGCACGAGTTTTGATATATGAAGATTTGGAAATTCATAAGTTCGATTCATGGTATAATTCGTCGTTTGATCATTGTTTGATGTGATTCGAGACCTCGAGCGATTCCGTGTTAGGTTATATGACTTGTTAGTATGATTGGACGGGGTCCCAGGGGCCTCGGGTGTGTTTTAGATAGGCTTCGGATCAATTTTCTTCTATTCTCCACTGTTGATTCTGTCTTCTGGTTTTCTTCTATGCGATCGCGTAGTGATAAAAGCGATCGCATAGTGTTGACCTGACCCGCCAGGTCCTTCCTTCACTGTGTTCGCATATATACGTTCGCTATCGCGGAAGTCTATTTTCTCCTTCTTCGCGTTCGCATCTACACCATCGCGTTCGTAATGCACAACTGGACAGTAGCCATTTTCTCCTTTATATGCGATCGCATCTATTCTTCTGCGATCGCATAGCACCATTTTTGGCCAATAAATATTTTCCTCTATTCAATCGCACCTAACCCCTCGCAATCGCAATGCTTAAAAATCTGGGCAGACAGATTATATTCTAAGTTCGAGGGTTGAGCCATTTTTATCACATTTTGACTTCTAGAGCTCGGTTCTTGGCGATTTTTAATGGGTTTTTCACAAATTCGATTGGTAAGTGTTCTTCAACTAGAATTAAATATATTTCACGATTTTATCTTTATTTTCATTATTTAATTTGTGTTTTGAGTTGAGAAAATGTTGGTTTTGAAAGAAAATTTCTAAAATAAAATAATCATGATTTGAGGGATCAAATGATATCCGAATTGAAAAATTTTATATGGTTGAACACGTATTGGAATGGGTATTCGGATTTTGTAAATTTTGACGGGTTCCGAGGTGCGGGCCCGAGGGCCGACTTTTGGGTCGATTTTTATATTTTTGTAAAGATCGAAACTTTATTATTCGGAATAGTTCCTTATGCGATTTATGTATGTTTTGAAGTTGTTCTAGTTGGGTTTGAGCCGTCCGGAAGTCTTTTCGCTCGAGAAGTCCATTTTAGAGTACCGGGTTGTCGTCTTCGAGGTAAGTATCTTGCCTAACCTTGTGTGGGGGAACTACCCCTCAGAATTTGAGCCTTCTATGTTGATTGTAGCCCGTGTACGCGAGGTGACGAGTGTGTAATCGGACTTATTTGTAGAAGGTTGGCCTTTTAAGATTTTTAGGTCCTGATATCCCCTGTGTATGAAGTTGTAATTGCTATGACTGAGTTTCTAATTGCTAATTTCATCTCTTCCTGCATAAATTAGAATTAATTCCTTTTAGATTTCCTTTGTTGTTTACTTGATCTTAATTGACTTAACTGAAGATTTTACCTCTTCTATCATCATGCTATATTTTTCTTCATAAACTGCTTACTTAGCTAAAATTTGTATTGCCTCGTCTTATAGTTGTTTAGCAGTGATTGGAGTATTGTATGTTGGTGTAAAGCATGCCCGTGGGTCGTATATTGTGATTGATATGATCTTTCATTAAGCACTACTTAGGCCTAACTTGATGATTATACATGTTGATGGTATTTTCTTGGCATTTCCTATTGCAGAGCATTGATTCAAGTTGAGATTTATTTCGTGAAGCTAATTAATTAAGCAAGATTGGTTATAGTTGTTTCACTTGCCGAGATGATATTGTTTCCGTAGTTGACTCCCTTGCTGGGACAATATGGTTTCTATTGTTGTTCATGTTGTTGATGATATTGTTTCCATTGTTGACTCCTTTGCCTGGACAGTATGGTTTCTATTATTATTCAAGTTGTTGATGATATTGTTTCCATTGTTGACTCCCTTGTCGGGACAGTATAGTTTCTATTATTGTTTATGTTGTTGATTCCCTTGTCTAAATGCTATCATTTCATTTGTTTGGGTGAGAAAGAGTGTAATGCACGAAGGGTGATGCCGTGCCATTCCATTTACATTATCATGTGAGGAAAGAGTGTAAATCACGAAGGGTGATGCCGTGCCATTTCATTTACATTATCATGTGAGTAAAGAGTGTAAAGCATGAAGGGTGATGCCGTGCCATTGTTTATATTCATTATCATGTGAGGAAAGAGTGTAAAGCACGAATGATGTCGTGCCATATTATTGAAATTAAAAGCACGAAGGGTTATGTCGTGCCATATTATTGAGAGTAAAATCACGAAGGGTGATGTCGTGCGTAATATTGTGAGTGAGTGCTAATGTACGAAGGATGATGCCATGCCATACTTTTGTGATTCCATGGCACGAAGGGTGTTTCCGTGCAGGTGAGGACGAGGTACATGCATTATGATATGATATCTGTTTCCCCGTGTATACGTGTGCCCTTACTTTGAGCTGTTATTGTTGTACTTACATATTCGGTGTGACTTGATACTATTGTCCTGTACTTGACCTTTATCTCAATTGTTGTTGCACTGTCCATGTCTTTTACTTGCTTAATTTGCTTAATTTACGTGTCGTATTTGTCGATTTCTATGGGGAGGACGAGAGTAAAAACACGAAGGGTGATGCCGTGCACTTGTTCCATTTGAAAGTAAGTTCGAAAGACCACTACTAGAAAAGTATATTTTTAAAAGCTTTTGTTTGAAGGGATTACTTTCTCAAGATTTTCTCCTGGACAGTATATATATATATATATATATATCGTAGGAAGTACCTTCCAAAGGAAGTTTTCTATTTAAAATGATTATACTTTAAAGTTTTCAATATAAATTTATGGGTGAAGGATTACCTTCGAAGAATTGGCTAAATTGTCGGAGTTGTTGACTAAGGCTTGAGGGGTAAATTATTGCAATGCCTAGTTACTATTGTTTTGTTTACTGTGTTGTGGTTTCCGCTTTTGATTCGTACTTTCGTCCCTTTCTTTTGTGTAATATTACGATGTTTATATTGTTATTTGCTCTATTTTCCTTCTGCTTTGTACTTATTAAGTTGTTAATTATATCGTGTAGTCATTAGACAGAGGTCATGTCATGTTATTCCTATACTTATGCATGTTTAGTTTATCGGACCAGTGGGTGTCTTTACTAGTCCCCGTCACTACTTCACCGGGGTTAGTCTTGATACTTACTGGGCACCGTTATGGTATGCCCATACTACTCTTATGCACATTTTTTTGTAGATTCTAGGATTTGCATAGCTGGCCGATTGATTGTTAGTAGCACGGTTCTTGTTGTGGAGACTCAAGGTAAAACCGCTTCAGCGTTCGCGGTTTCAGAGTCACCATCTTATGTTTCTGTTGCACTGTTGTACCTATTTCTAAACAGTGATAATTTTAGGAGTTTTAGCGTAGTTTCTCTAAAGATTATGACTTGAACTATCTTTATATTATAAATGATGTTTGTTAATAATAGGCTTACCTAGTCCTTAAGACTAGGTGCCGTCACGAAACCCAACGGAGGGAAAATCGGGTCGTGACAGTTCCACCGGTTTTGGGGTGTGTATTGTGAAATTTTGTTTTCAAGGTTTTTATCTATTATTCAGTTGTTTTCAGTAACTTGTTAACTCTTATTTGTTCAGTTATTATTATTTGTTAAACTTACCTAGTCGTGGAAACTAGGTACCATTATGATATCCTACGGAGAGAAATTAAGATCGTGACAATATCGTATAGTTATGGGACTGCTAAAGACTTTAATAACAGAGTATTTAGTACAATAAGAGCCATGTTAAAGGGGTTCTCATATAGTGAAGAACCATTAAAGCCGTCTTACATGGTAGTCCAATGTATACGATCCTAATGAGGTATATGGATATGTTGATGTTAGATTATTGACAGAGCAATGAGACTAATTTGCTTCATTATTTGAGCATTGTGACTTAATGGGATATCCACATCAATAAATAGGTTTTGCCTGTGAATAGAGACGAATTGATCAGGATTAAATTTTTATTTTGGGTTCAATTTTAAAGGTCTTAAGAGGGGGAGAATGTAACGAACCGACCAGCAGTTTTGAGAATTTAGTTCCGTTTGGTGGCTTAAGGTCTTGAAAAGATTCACATTGTCTATATTGACCTGCGTGCGTGGTTGAATTCAGTTACCGGATGATCCGGAGTCAAATTGGAAGGAAAATTTCAGTTTCGGAAGCTTAAGCGATGGAAGTTGACCGGAGGTTTGACTTTTGTGTAAACGGCCTGGGAATGAGTTTTGGGTGATTTCAACAGCTTCGTATGGTGATTTTGGAATTAGGCGCGCGTCCGGAATTGGTTTAGAGGTCCGTAGAGTAATTTGAGGTAATTTGGCGAAAGTTGGAAAATGGAGCAGTTTGACCACAATTGACTTTTATGGTTATCGGGGTCGGAATGCTATTCCGAGAGTTGGAGTAGCTCCGGGATGTCAATCGGGACTTGTCTGCAAAATTCGGCGTCATTCCGCGTTGAATTGATAGGTTTCGACACGAGTTTTAATATTTGAAGATTTGGAAATTTATAAGTTCGATTCATGGTGTGATTCGTTGTTTCATCATTGTTTGATGTGGTTCGAGACTCGAGCGATTCTGTATTAGGGTATATGACTTGTTTATGTGATTGGATGGGGTCCCAGGGGTCTCGGGTGTGTTTCGGATGGGCTTCGGGTCAATTTTCTTCTATTCTCCACTATTGATTATGTCTTCTGGTTTTCTTCTATGCGATCGCATAATGTTTCCCTGACCCGCCCAGTCCTTCCTTCACTGAGTTCGCATAGACACGTTCACGATCGCGGAAGTCTATTTTCTCCTTCTTCGCGTTCGCATCTACACCATCGCGTTCGCAATGCACAACTGGACAGTATACATTTTCTCCCTTATATGCGATCGCATCTGTTCTTCTGCGATCACATAGCACCATTTTTGGCTAGTAAATATTTTTATCTACGCGATCGCACCTAACCTCTCGCGATCGCAATGCTTAAAAATCTGGGCAGACAGATTATTTTCCAAATTCGAGGGTTGAGCTATTTTTATCACATCTTCTAGTGCTCGGTTCTTGGCGATTTTTTATGGGTTTTTCACGAAATTCGATTGGGTAAGTGTTCTTCAACTACAATTAAATATATTCCATAATTTTTTCTTTATTTTCATCATTTAATTTGTGTTTTGAGTTGAGAAAATGTTGGTTTTGAAAGAAAATTTCTAAAATGAAAAAAATTGTGATCTGAAGGATCAAATGGTATCAGAATTTGATAAATTTTGTATGGTTGAACTCGTATTGGAATGGGTATTCGGATTTTGTAAAATTTGACGAGTTTCGAGGTGCGGGCCCGGGGGTCAATTTTTATATTTTTGTAAATATCGAAACTTTATTATTCGGGATAGCTCCTTATACGATTTATGTGTATTTTTTGAAGTTGTTCTAGTTGAGTTTGAGCTGTCCGGAAGTCTTTTCGCTCAAGAAGTCCATTTTAGAATACCGGGTTGTCGTCTTCGAGGTAAGTATCTTGCCTAACCTTGTGTGGGGGAACTACCCCTTAGGATTTGAGTCTTCTATGTTGATTGTAGCCCGTGTACGCGAGGTGACGAGTGCGTACTCGGACTTATTTGTAGAAGGTTGGCCCTTTAAGATTCTTAGGTCCTTATATCCCCTGTGTATGAAGTTATAATTTCTATGACCGAGTTCCTAATTGCTAGTTTTATCTCTTCCTGCATAAATTAGCATTACTAGCTTTTAGATTTCCTTTGTTGTTTACTTGATCTTAATTGACTTGACTGATGATTTTACCTCTTCTATCATCGTGCTATATTTTTCTTCATAAACTGCCTACTCAGCTAAAATTTGTATTACCTCGCCCTATAATTGTTTAACAGTAATTGGAGTATTATATGTTGGTGTAAAGCATGCACGTGGGTCGTATATTGTGATTGATATGATCTTTCATTAAGCACTACTTAGGCCTAACTTCATGATTATACATGTTGATGGTATTTTCTTGGCATTTCCTATTTAGGAGCAATGATTCAAGTTGGGATTTATTTCGTGAAGCTAATTAATTAAGCAAGATTGGTTATAATTGTTTCCCTTGCCGGGATGATATTGTTTCCGTTGTTGACTCCCTTGTGGGGACCGTATGATTTCTATTATTGTTCATGTTGTTGATGATATTGTTTCCATTGTTGACTCCCTTGCCGGGACATTATGGTTTCTATTATTGTTCATATTTTTGATGATATTATTTCCATTGTTGACTCCCTTGCCGGGACAGTATGGTTTCTATTATTGTTCATGTTACTGATGATATTGTATCCATTGTTGACTCCCTTGCCGGGACAATATGGTTTCTATTATTGTTTATGCTGTTGATTCCCTTGTCTGAATGCTATCATTTCATTTGTTTGGGTGAGAAAGAGTGTAAAGCACGAAGGGTGATGTCGTGCCATTCCATTTATATTATCATGTGAGGAAGGAGTGTAAAGCACGAAGGGTGATGTTGTGCCATTTTATATTCATTATCATGTGAGAAAAGAGTGTAAAGCACGAAGGTTGATGTCGTGCCATATTATTAAAATTAAAAGCACGAAGGGTGATGTTGTGCCATTTTATATTCATTATCATGTGAGAAAAGAGTGTAAAGCACGAAGGTTGATGTCGTGCCATATTATTAAAATTAAAAGCACGAAGGGTGATGCCGTGCCATATTATTGAGAGTAAAAGATCGAATGGTGATGTCTTGTGTGATATTGTGAGTGAGTGCTTATGCACGAAGGGTGATGTCGTGCCATACTTTTGTGAGTTCATGGCACGAAGGGTGTTTTCGTGCAGGTGAGGACGAGGGTTATGCATTATGAGGTGATATCTGTTTCCCCGTGTATACGTGTGCCCTTACTTTGAGCTGGTATTGTTGTACTTACATATTCGGCGTGACTTGTTACTATTGTCCTGTACTTGACATTTATCTCAATTGTTGTTGCATTGTCCATGTCTTTTACTTGCTTAATTTGCTTAATTACGTGTCGTATCTGTCGATTTCTATGGGGAGGACGAGAGTAAAAGCACGAAGGGTGATGTCGTGCANTCTCTCTCTCTCTCTCTCTCTCTCTATATATATATATATATATATATATATATATATATATATATATATATATATATATATATATATATATAGAGAGAGAGAGAGAGAGAGAGAGATCGGTGGAAGTACCTTCCAAAGGAAGTTTTATATTTAAAATGATTATACTTTAAGGTTTTCAATATAAATTTGTGGGTGAAAGGTTATCTTCGAAGAATTGGCTAAATTGTCGAAGTTGTTGACTAAGGTTTGAGGGGGAAATCATTGCAGTGCCGAGTTACTATTGTTTTGTTTACTCTGTTGTGGTTTTCGCTTTTGATTCGTACTTTCGTCCCTTTCTTTTGTGTAATATTACGATGTTTATATTGTTATTTGCTCTATTTTCCTTCTGCTTTGTACTTATTAAGTTGTTAATTATATCGTGTAGTCATTAGACAGAGGTCATGTCATGTTATTCCTATACTTATGCATGTTTAGTTTATCGGACCAGTGGGTGTCTTTACTAGTCCCCGTCACTACTTCACCGGGGTTAGTCTTGATACTTACTGGGCACCGCTGTGGTGTGTTCATACTACTCTTCTGCGTATTTTTGTGCAGATTCCAGGATTTGCATAGCCGGCCGATTGATTGTTAGTAGCGTGGTTCCTGTTGTGGAGACTCAAGGTAAAACCGCTTCAGCGTTCGCGGTTTCAGAGTCACCATCTTATGTTTCTGTTGCACTGCTGTACCTATTTCTGAACAATGGTATTTTTAGGAGTTTTAGCGTAGTTTCTCTAAAGCTTATGACTTGTACTTACCGGGTGGAAAGAAGTCTAAAGTGATGAGATTTAATTCAAAAAGCACTTAAACTATCCTTATATTATAATTGATGTTTGTTAATAATAGGCTTACCTAGTCCTTAAGACTAGGTGCCGTCACGAAACTCAACGGAGGAAAAATCGGATCGTGACAGTTCCACCGGTTTTGGGGTGTGTATTGTGAAATTTTGTTTTCAAGGTTTTTATCTATTATTCAGTTGTTTTCAGTAACTTGTTAACTTTTATTTGTTCAGTTATTATTATTTGTTAAAGTTACCTAGTCGTGGAGACTAGGTACATTACGATATTCTACGGAGAGAAATTAAGATCGTGACAATATCGTATGGTTATGGGACTGCTAAAGACTTTAATAACGGAGTATTTAGTACAATAAGAGCCAAGTTA
Organism: Nicotiana paniculata; assembly: GCA_005239505.1. Classification (NCBI taxonomy): domain Eukaryota; kingdom Viridiplantae; phylum Streptophyta; class Magnoliopsida; order Solanales; family Solanaceae; genus Nicotiana; species Nicotiana paniculata. The sequence continues at coordinate 5,433 of ML307576.1, read as the reverse complement.
AAGGGGTTCTCATATAGTGAAGAACCATTAAAGCCGGCTTACATGGTGCTCCAACGTATACAATCCTAATGGGATATATGAATATGTTGATGTTAGATTATTGACAGAGTAATGAGACTAATTTGCTTCATTCTTTGAGCATTGTGACTTAATGGGAGATCCACATCAATAAATAGGTTTTGCCTGTGAACAGAGACGAATTGATCAGGATTTAAATTTTTATTTTGGGTTACATTTTAAAAGTTTTAATATTGAACTCATTATATTTAAAATTATGAGTTCATATTTATTATTTATTACAATTTTAAAAAAAAATTTCCACAAAATTTACGTTACGCGTTAAAAATATTGAGTTCAAATAAATCTGATACTCGAAAACTACATCCGCTCTGAGTGTGAGATCAAGTGGCTTGGACGTGGAGCTAGTTAACTGACCATAGAGCTTAAATAAGTGCTTAGAAATTAGATGTTCGAAAAATTCTTCACGGCCATATATAGAGTTTTTCAAGGCACCGAGACCATTTTGTACCATCGCAACAAGTTGCTTTCTCTACTTGGTTTTGTCATTAAAACATATATGAATCTGACGAGTCTTCTTTAGTCTTCACGCTCTCTGGGATATATATTGGGGTGTGATATATAGATCCAGTTATAACATCATCTTCAACCCAATATTAATTTTGACATGAATCATCATTTTAGTGTAAGATTTGATATTTTTTTGCTCCAACTCAATACTATTTTTTACACTATTTTGGTGTAACACTATTCATCAACATCATTACTGTTCATCATTATTTTAATATTATCTTTTATTATATAACACTTCTACTTTAACATATTATAATTTTGTAATTAATTAGTATAATTTTTATGTAATATCTTTATGCTATTAATTTCTATTTTAATTTTGCTGTATAATTTTTATAAATTAATTTTCATATATTTTATTTTTATGTAAATTGTAATTTAATTTTATTAAAAGTTATAATTGTATAAAAATGTATAACCATCAAAAAAATAAAAACTGCAGGGCCGTCACGTTTTTGGAGGAAAAAAGTGCTCCATGATATATTAACTACATGTATTATACTGCACAACATGATAATCGAGGATGGACGTGATCTTATTGCACCAATTCAAGATTCTTGGGAAGGTCCAACTAAAAACAGTAGAAATGGTAGTAGATGAAAATTACCAATTTGAATAATTTTTAGCTCGGCACAAAAAAATTAAGGACAAAGATGCTCATTTTGCACTTCATAATGCATTAATAGAGCATTTATGGGAGCAATATATTAATCTTGCAAGTTGGATGTTTATGTAAAAATTAAACTAAATTTTACTATAATGTAATATTTATTTAATTATATCTTATCAACGATTTCATTTTTATTTGAATTATACATTAATATGTATAATGTATAATATTTGCTTATAATTTATATTTATTTAAAAATTAAAGGTATAAATTAATTATATTAAATGTTTATATAAAAAAAAAATATGAATGATATGGGAGAAATATATAAAAAAGAAAAAAAAAGATTTGTTTTATAAAGAAATTAATATAATACAGAAGAGAGAGAATAATATAAAAGGAATAATATTCTTTTTTGGTGTAGAAAATAATATAATGAATTGAAGTTACTTTACATCATTTTAATATTTACGTTAATTTAGTGTAAAAAAATAATACAAGAGTTGGAGATGCCCGTGACACTGTAAATGGTACTTTTGTTAGCAACCCATTATATATGCATCTTCCTCCCAAGTCACTCAAGCCCCTCGAAAAGTGATGGCATATTATAATGGTGTAGTTAGTGATTGAAAAGATAAGTCTCGTAGAAATTCTTGGGATAACTAGCACACAATTATGCAATAAAGTAAATAAAGAAGAAAAATCAACAAAAGAATTTAACGAGTTCGGCTAAGCCTAATTCCGGGAGCAGAAGCAGAGAGAGTTTTTCACTATGAATAATAAAAAAAACACAATACAATCTCTAGAATCCTCAACTACAACCTCTATATATAGATCCCAAATAGTTTCAAATCTATAAAAAAAAGTTTCCCAATTTGACAAAAACAACAGGTTTTCTTTTCCTAAATTTATTAGGACAATGGATTTTTCCAAACCTATAGGAATTATAGATTTTCTAAAGATACAAGAAAATAATCCAAGTCATAAAATAACAAGAAAAAAATATAAAGTTTAAACTAAAGATGATTGTTGAAATAGTACCTGTTCATCAGGAGAAAATTGTGTAGTAGTTATAAATACTTGTCTTATATCTCCAAAACTGATAAAATTCTGCCTAACTGTCTATTTCTCTTCTTCCTCAAAAAATTCGTTCTCGTGAAAATTCATATTGTTTGGCTGATCGAATTTGAATTTTTTTTTGGTTGGATTTGTACACCAATGAGGTTTAATTAGGGAGTTACTAATTAGAAAGTGAATGACAATGAAATGGACGTACGATTTAAGGTGCAACTTGTTTGCTAGCCGTAATTAAGGGGATATTGTGTCAAGAGCTTACGTTCATGCATCAGTAAAGACATGATGCTGATCGATTAAGACATATGCAGCCATTTTAGCTGATTCATCTTTCCATCTTCTTCGTTGATCTGATATATATATTTATATATTGTCGCCATCAGGAGAAGCTGTCTCGAAAGCTCTCGTTTCTATCTTTTTTATTTTCGTTGGATTTAAGTTAATACGTTAGTAGCATTAGGAATTTATTATGTCATGGGCGGCTTTTCAGCCATGCCCGTGACCTCTTGGACGCGTTTCGTGGCGTCCTGGCAAGCCTCCAAACGCCTAGCGTCACGGATGGCCCTGTGGTCTTGGCTGCATCAAATGGCAAGCGCGCATGTGCCTTTGTCGCCTCACCGATATTCCTCGCTAGCGTCGAGCCGCAAGGAGCTACTAACAGTGCCGCGCGCACAGACAATGCCGCGCACAGATCGTGATGCCAAAGACAAAGTTACTGACAACGGATATGTATCTACATTTTAGGAAACTAAGTCTTTTCCATTGTAAATATAGAGTAGTTTTATTCCATGTACTTTCATTATGTTCCTCTAGCTTAATTAGGTCAAGTCTTGTAGCTTTAGTTTATTTTTTTAAAGCATTTTTAGGAGGGATCAAGCAATCAAAACTTTCTAGCAAGCAATTCTCTGTACTGGTGTCTCTCCTCCTGGACACCGCGTTGCCTTCTTTTGTAATAGCTTTTATTTATGCAATCAAGCTTTCTTTCAATTCTCTTTACTGTTCTCTCAATTGTTCTTGACATTGCTTTTCCCCTATGGCACTGACAATCTCGTCTAACGTACGAATGGGGCCTCAGTTGGCGGACAACAGCTGTACTGACATCAGTTGCTTAGCCTTACAGCGCCCTTCCAAGGAACATCAGGGAAGCGGCGCGTAACAGTTGGTATCATAGTCTAGGCTCGACATCGGACGAGGGAACACATTGCCATTACCACCATTTCTGACCATGGTGAATCATGTGGACCGCATTGCGGACCTTGAGGAGACGATTGACGTATTACGACCCATTGCAAATACGGTGCCTGAACTACAAACCAGCCTAGTGCAAAGGTTGGACGACCTGAACCGCAGAATGATTCAGGCCGAAGTTGACATAGAAAACATCAGTCGCGACTCTCAAGGAGACCGGCAAACAGCAGCTACTGAGGCAGTCGAAATATTTGGTAAATTCGAGGACCTCCGACAGGAGCGTGCTGAGGATTTAGCCTACAGGGCACAAGAGGCAGACAGGGTGACTGCCATGCAGCAAACTATAGACAACTTGACAGGCCAGCTCAATGTTGTTAATGTTGCTCTACAAGGTTTGCTTCAAGGAGGTGGAAATCAAATCGGGGATGCTGTGAACCTCGCCTCCATGGCACAAAAACTGAAAATTCCTGAGCCAAAGCCATACAGCTGAGCTCGGAATGCTAAAGAAGTGGAGAATTTCATCTTCGACATCGAGCAGTACTTCGATGTCATGGGAGGCCTAGAAGAAGCCAAGAAGGTAGCAACTGCTGCCATGTATCTTCAGGGTGATGCTAAGCTCTGGTGGCGAGTGAAGTATGAAGCCATCAGGGTCGGAGAAGATGCTTTGGTGACATGGGAAGAACTAAAGGAAGCCATACGCCTACAGTTCTTCCCCGAGAATGTTGAATATAATGCAAGGAAGAAACTACGGGAGCTCCGACACACCAGATTAGTGCGGGACTACGTGCGAGAATTATTCGCGCTCATGTTGAACATCCGTGACATGGGGGACAAAGACAAGCTCTTCACATTCCTGGAAGGGTTGAAACCTTATGCTCGCATGGAGCTGCAAAGACAACGGGTAGATACCCTACCCAAGGAGATCTAAGCAGCGGAATGGCTTTGGGACTACCAAGTGAAAACTCGGAAGGATAGGCCTCCACCACCTGTCCGAGCGGGATACAAAGGAGGCCAGCCTAGCAATGGTGGCCCTAGCAGAAGTGGGGGAGATCGGAGTGCACCCAAATCTAAGGCTCCTTCCTCAGGCAGCAACAGTGCTGCATCAAACAACAATGATCGGGGGAGAAAGTGTCACGACCCAAACTGGAGGATCATGACTAGTACCCGGGCCATACTTGCCGAGCACCAACGTACATTTTATCTAATCTTCTTATTATCTTTAAGGGCCCACGAGATCAATATAAGTGGTAGATATGGATTATGAACACCAAACAATGATAGATAATGGAATGAACATGGATAACATGGGATAACAAGACTGCCAAGAAACTACATATAACTTAGGAGCTACCACGCTTCCATGAAAGACTATACAACAAAAATCATCCGACAAGGCATACCAAACTATACATAAGCCGACACCTGTCTATGAGCCTCTAAAGGAGCATAAGTAATGCAACATAGTCGGAACAGGGCCCCGACATACCCATAATATCTATAACCAAAAATGCATACCACGACCACAGCAAGTCCGGAGAAGGGATCTCGCCTATAACCACTGAATTGGAAAGCCTACTGTGGTGGGGGAACTGTGTCTACCTGTCTATCAGGACCTGCAGCACGACATGCAGCGTCCACAAATGAAAAGGACGTCAGTACGAATAATGTACTGAGTATGTAAGGCAGGTCAATATAAATATCAACAATAATGTAAAGAGAGGTAGAGATGATACAACCTGTACATCTGAGTGCTTCTAAGAGACAGTAACATGAAATGCATGATACATATATACACATAATACTTTTAAAAACATCTGCCTATGTGGGCATCATCATTATCGTGTCAAGATTCGCCTATGTGGGCATCATCATCATCATATCATACCCGGCCTCAAAGATGACTCGATAAACCCAACTGATCAGTGGTTGCACAATAGGTGCCATACCCGGCCGACTATATAGCGGCTCGG
>ML307572.1:0-28879 GCA_005239505.1 Nicotiana paniculata | reverse complement strand
CGTGTACCTGAGATGGGCTGGCAGTGGCTTCAACTCCAGCTTGGGTGGCTCTTCAACAGATGGTTTGGCTGACGGAGTCTCTCTCTTTTCTAAGTGTAAGGGCTCAAACTTGAGTTCCCTCGGCCAAACACCTTTTCCTTCTAGCGCTAACACCCATTCTGCCAATTCTTCCCCATTTACCTCACCCAAATTCATCAAACATGCAGCAAGGGGGTCCTCAATAGTTAAGGACTCGTCATCTTCCTGCACTATCACATCCACATCATCAATAAGAGAACAATTGGCGAACTCACTTGGTCGCCTCATGGATTTCTGCACATTGAATGTGATCCTCATCGTTCAACCTCATCTTGAGCTCCCCAGTTTCACAATCAATGAGGGCTCGTCCTGTGGCCAAGAATGGACTTCCCAAAATTATGGGAATCTCTTCATCCACTCTGCAGTCTAGTATCACAAAATCCGCAGGGAACACAAACTTCTCTACATGCCTCAATACGTCATCCAGAATGCCTGACGATCTTTTTACCTTCCTGTCTACCAGCTGCAACAACATAGAGGTTGGTCTAGCTCTACCAATCCCCAACCTCTTGTAGATGGCCAGGGGAATAAGATTAATGCTGGCCCCTAAATCACAAAGTGCCTTTGCAAAGGCAAAATATCCAATGGTTCAAGGAATGGTGAAACTCCCTGGAGTCGACAACTTTTCCGCAATTGGTCAGGTCACAACAGCACTACAAGTCTGAGTAAGCGTCACTGTGGCCAAGTCTTGGAAGTCAAATTTTCGGGACATTAATTACTTCATCATTTTGGCATACCTAGGCATCTCCTTCAGAGCATCAACCAAAGGAATGTTTACCTGTATTTTTTTCAACATGTCCAAGAACTTTTTATACTACTCATCCTTCTGATACTTAGCCAGCCTCTGTGGGAATGGTGTTGGAGGTCTCTTATTCCCATTGAGTTGGGATATTTCTTTGTCAGCCACCACCTCAATTACCAGTTCCTAGGCTGGTTCAACTTCTTTCTCAGCCTCGAGCTGTGTGTTGGATTCTCCTTGGCCAGGCTGCACTGTCACCTCAATCAGTTTTGTTGACTCATCAATTCAACAGGCACTGGTAACAGTGTCTCAGCCTGTCTGCTTTCTCGAACTCTTTCCTGCTCCCAGTATAAGTCCCTGCCATAGCATAGACTCACTGTGATTAGCTGCTTAAGACCATGATCCTTAGGATTTACCTGAGTGGCTGCAGGCAATGTCCATTTAGGACGATTATTCAAAGACATCGAGATCTGGACCATTTGCACTTCAATGTTTTTAATAGCTGACTCATGTGCATCTACTCTCTCGCTTAATGTTGCAGTTGACCCAATAACTTGTTGCATCATTGCTTTAAGTCTGGAAAACTCATCTTCCTGTCTACCACCATGTTGTTGCTGAGGGGGTGATAAGCCTGTTGCTGATTTTGATTCTGATTATCGTACCGCTGTGGCCTTTGGTAAGGCGCCACATTACCCTGGGGTCGCATCGCTCCCATGTTTCCACTGTTGTGTTGCTGTTGAACTGGCCTGTATGGTTGATTTTGGTGGCCCCAATTCTATCCACCCTGTTGCTGACCCCCATAATTCGACACATAGTTCATATTTTCAAGGTGGTGATGTTGATCATATTCAGCATTCCACTGATTACCAAGTGGCTGACTAATGCAAGATGTGCATAAGCACCCATTGGTTGTATCCACTTGTCACGACCCCAAATCCTAACAGGTCGTGATGGCGCCTATCGTGGAACTAGGCTAACCAACTATCACCTTATTACCCATCCGTTCTATTATTATATTTCAATAATCAATAACAACCGACAACAAAGCATAAAATAATTTCTTTAAGTCTTTACGCCCCCATAATAATCTAACATTCTAAACAACTCTCCCAAGACTGGAGTCAATGATCATGAGCATCTAAGAAATAAAACTAATTCTTCTAACGGCTTAATCAATGTCTGTGAAATAAATACTAATACTAATAAAGGAAGGAAAATGGAGAAGTTGCGGACGCTGAACAACTACCTCGAAATCCCGTCAGCTGCTGAATATGAACGAAGACAGCTACTGCTCCGAATCAGTACCTGGATCTGTGCATAGGGGCACAAGGAGTAATGATGAGTACGCCAACTTAGTAGTAATAAAAATAATTCACAGTCTGAGAAATACGAAGCATACAGCACAGATACACCAATTCCCAAAAACAGTAAAACACCAAGTCACCATAAAGTATTCATCAAATACATAATTTCGAAAACCATTTTCAAGAAATCCTTTGAAACAAGTATAGTTTCAATATATGTCAGTAAAACTCTAAGTAAAATCAGTTTGAAAAATGAAGTGAATCACAGTCAAAAACTCAGTAAAACCATCATAAATCTGCCCCTTGGGCCATAATCATTTCTCGTAAAAATTTCGCTCAGCACCTCACCATCAGTCAGTATCAGCCCATCGGGAAACCTCACAGTCACTCAGTATCAGCCCCGCGGGCATCACTCACACTCAGTAGGTACCCGCGCTCATTGGGGATGTACAGACTCCGGAGGGGCTCCTACAACCCAAGCGCTATAACAAGCCACATCATGGCATAAATCACTCACAATATTGGCCCTCGGCCAGCCACATCATGGCATAAATCCCTCACAATATTGGCCCTCGGCCTCTCTCGTATCATAGCATCCTCACAATATTGGCCCGCAGCCTCACTCAGTCAGACACTCTCAACATGCCACTCGGGCCATCATTATACTGGTTTCATAGTCTAGGGTTTCATACACTCAGGATAGGATTTAAAGACATTACTTACCTCAAACTAGCCCGAAAAGCTACTCTGCAACCCGCTTGCCTTTCGAATCAACTTTCGAGCGCTCCAAATTTACCAAGTTCAGATTTTTATCATCAAATTATGCTTAAGGAATGAATTCCTATTGAAAAGTACCAAATTTAGCATAAAACCCAAATTTAACAAAAACCCGACCCCGCGTCTCGGAACTCGACAATTTTTATACCAAAATGTTCTTCATCATCTCACGAGTTCGTACGTATAAAAATGCTAAAATAGGAGTTTGTTTGACCCCTAAAATCGATCCCTAAAGGTCTCAAAATCTCAAGCCCTAACCCATCTTTATCTACTGATTTTCATGAATTAAACACTGATATTATGTTCCTTAATCACATATAATCGAGTTTTAGGGTCCAAAATCCTTACCTCAATGAAGCACAATAATTTCCTCTCTTCAAAATCGTCCCTAAGCTCTTTTCCCATCCAAAAATGGTGTTAAAAGTTTTAATGGTCGCGAAGGGTTTAATTATATACTGCCCAGGGATTCCTTCATCGCGATCGCGGAAAGGCCCACGCGATCGCGAAGGGTAAACTCACTCACCCCCGATTTTATTCACTGCGATCGCGACATATGCCCTGTGATCGCGATGCTTAAACCTCCTAACCTATGCGACCGCGACCAGATCTATGCAATCGCATAGAGTAAATTCCATTGCCTCGCTGCCACTCCAGATTCTTCTATGCGATCGCGACTCTGGACTCTCGATCGCGATGCACAACCTCACCACTCTACGCGATCGCATCCCTGACCCTGCGATCGTGAAGAACAATTTCACCCTTGCCACAAACAAGCTTACGTGATCGCAAATGTATCCCTGCGATCGCGTACAAGGACACCAGCAACAGAACACCAGATTTTTCAGCAGATTCCTAAGGCCAAAAATACCCGATATCAATCCCGAGTCCCTCGGGACCCCAACCAATTTTACCAACACCTCATAAATGATAATTCAACTTAGTTTCACTCTTAAGACATCAAAAATAACATCAAAATACCAAAATCACATCGGATTCAAGCCAAAGGACTTTGAAATTTCTAAAATACACCAACGATGACGAAATTATCCAAAATAACTCCGATTGACCTGAAATTTTGCAGACATATCTAAAATCACATTAAGAACCTGTTCCAACTTCTGGAATTCTATTCCGACCCCGATAGCCTATTTTCCACTGTCGACTGGAAATCACAAAAAATTAATTTTCGCCAATTCAAGCCTAATTCTACACCGATCCTCACAAAAATATTCCGAACACACTCCTAAGTCTCGAATCACCTAACGAAGAAATCCAAGCCATAAAATTCGCATTCCGAGGTCGTTTACCAATAAGTCAACTCTCAGTTGACTTTTCCAACTCTAAAGTTATTTTTAAAGACTAAATGATTAAATTCTTGCTACAGCCTGTAAAGACCCGTAAAATTTTCTTGTTTAAAAATAATGCCCGAATGAGTCCCCGAGTTTCTTTTATTGTGAAAAATTTTAAAACGGACCTAAATTGAGTAAAAATACCCCGAGACTTAAAGAATAAAATTTTTCAGAAAGTAGGTGTTATGCGACGCACTATGCGATCGCATAACGTGTATGCGGACCGCATAATGGTCGCATACACAGGCAGATCACTACCCCATCTGAGGTCAACTATGTTGTCCAATATGCGATCGCATTTTAGTTCTGCGGACCACATAGCTGTCACATTGTTGCCTTTGTTTTTGGGAGGGAAGTTATGCGACGCATTATGCGATCGCATAACGTGTATGCGGAACGCATAATGGTCGCATACCTAGGCAGTGTGCTTTGAATTTTGTCCCATCTTGAGGGCCATTATGCAGTCGAGTCTGCGTAGCGCATGTCAGGAATTCGATCGCATTCCTGACCGCATTCTTGTGTCGGGCCCTATTTTTCTAATTTTTAAAACCCGACCCTAGTTCATTAAAATACCCCTCCCCTTCAATTTTAACCATTTTTCTGAGATATTAGAGAGAGGAAAGAGTGGGTTCTAGAGAGAGAAAGTCCCAACTTCATCAAATTGGTCTTCATTCATCACTCAAGCTTGGAACTAATCAAGTAGGACACAAATTTCTTCACTCTAAGAGGTAAGCTTCTACCTCATTAACCCTAATTTCTAGATTTTTGTTAAAATGAAACATGGGTAGGATAGTTTGTAAAGATGGGGTTAAGAATCTTACATGCATGTACCCAATTTATCATAATCTAGTAAAGGAAAATAGGTTGGAGTAACCTTTCACTAAAAATGGGTTATTTAATCAAAGGAACACCTAGTGTTTGATAGAAAGCTCAAATGAGTTCAAGACATGTTAATGATTCCTTATTCTAAGTTTAAATGTGCCGCATTGTGAATTAGATTGAAGGTGCTAGAAAGTCCGGTGATTTGAGCTAGAAAGTCCGGTGATTTGAGATAGAAATTACCACGTGTAGCCCCTCTTCGAGGAGTGATTACCGGGTATTGCATTGTTGTGATCCGTATTACTTTCAACCTTGGACAATTCTTTTCAAATGCTTTTTACTCTGATGTTTCCCAAAACCTTTAAAGATTTTCATACTCGTTTGAAATCCCCTCTTATATGAACCTTACTTACTATTTGTCTACCGTCCAAATTCACAAAACTTCTTGGATGGGACCCACAGTTGTGGATCTTGAGGGGTACCTAACACCTTCCCCTTAGGATAACTTCAAGCCCTTACCCAATCTCTGGTAATGCAAACTAGTTCATGAGAACACCACAAAATCGTTAGGTGGCGACTTTTCCTTAAACCCATTCCTTTAAGGAGTTGTCCAGAATGTCATAAACCCGATCTCTCCGCACCTGACCCGTGCGAGGAAAAAGGGGGGCGCGACAGCATGACGACTCTGCTGGGGATATTCCCTAGGCTTACACCATTACAGGTTGTCTTGTGAATTTGGACCTTTCAATTTCTGTTTAAATGTTTATACCCTTTCCTATTCCCCGTTATATGTGATTAAATGTTTAATCCCACAAGTATTTATTTTGCCTGAACAAAACAGACGTATCTTCAAATTTTCTTTGTAACTGCTTTCAATTATAACTGTCGTATTTCCTTTCTTTACCGCTTTCCTCAATGTGAAAATACATGCCTACTTGTTTAAATGTTATTTATTGCATATCATGCTCCGCATTCATATCCACTCGTGCCAAACAAAAATCTTATAGCAATACTTACAATGAGTGGTTGCGCTATTCCAATATTACTACCCCTAAATTTGGAAAGGCATATTTGTGGTAAAACTAGTCGATCAGCGGTGCAGTCGACGATTTCGTGCCTTCCCCCTTGAGTTGTCCGCTCAAGGGTACCGGTCTAAAACCCCATAGAAACCTTACTCTATTGTATGTTGCATGCATCATGGTCAAACCTAGCCAGGCTAACGTGTTGTCCACACAACAGCCTTTAAGATAGCCTTGTCCAAAGTCCATTGGGTTTCCCTGGAACCCAAACAGACGCCTTCACGTTCCGTGCATTTATTTTGAGACCTAAATGCTCATGCTAATTATTGATGTTAAATAGTCGAGTCTGTTGGGGGTAAGGGCCTAACCTGTTTGTTTTGCAGAAATGAGGCACGAGGTCCCCAGATTCGGCATGGTCACCAGTATCCACCCCAAACTACTAAAGTGGTGGGAGGATCTTCACTCCAGTGACAAAACAGTCGTCAGAAAACACTTGGGCAACTTTCCCTCTCTTCAGGACATTCAACCTAACAACATGATGATAGAAGTTGCTACCCTGTTCTAGGACTATGATCGGTCGGTCGTTTACTTTGGAAACAATGAGATGACGCCATTGCTAGAGGAAATAGGAGGGTTAGCCGGTTTAGCTTGGGAGTCTCCAGGGTTATTTATGCCTGAAAACCGTACAGGCCGAGGTTTTCTCAAGATGATGGGACTAAAGAAAAATCCAGACTTGGTCTGGTTGGAAGACTCGTACATCCTNCGCCAGGTATTCATCTTTATAGTATGCTTCTTGGGTCTGATGGTGTTCCCGACAAAGAAAGAAAGAATCCATACCAGGTTGGCTATGGTTACCAAGACTCTGATGGAAGGGATTGACGGGCAGGACTTCAGTATCGTGCTAATGATCATTGTTGACATGTACCGAGCTTTGGAAAAGTGTCAATGCGGGGCAAAACATTTCGAGGGTTGCAATCTGTTACTCCAACAATGGCTCCCTGAGCATTTGCAAAAGGGTGACTACTGTCAGGACATCCATAGAAGAATTTGGGATGATCATATTGCTTTCCATCATCCAAAGCGTATGAACTACATCCCCGACATGTTTGCTCAGCCGGAAAATGCCAATGGATGGGCCGAGTTTCTAGGATCAGATTTAGTGGATGTTTGATTGGTTCCCAACCGACGAGTTCATCATCCGAACTCGAGACACCCCATTTCTGATATTAATTGGTATAAGAGGGACGTATCCTTACGTCCAGATTCGAGTCATGAGGCAGGCAGGAAGGAAGCAAGTTATACCAAGGGTCGAGAAGATGAGTCATCTCAGGGAAAATTTCCAAAACGAGACATCCCTCATAAGTGCCAAGCTCAGCATTTGTGGCACTGCAAGATCCGGTTAGAAAAGGACACTATTGAACCTGACAGGTATCATGCTAGTTACTCTCCTTATTATCTGGGATGATTGTAAGATAACTGGGGTGGAAGTATCGAGCCAGGGTTTGCTCAAGGCCACAGGGTCATAGATGAGAAGGCCGAGGCAATGACTAGACTCAACCAGTTGCGCAAGAGGCTCCGCGATTGTGAAGAAGATCATCACAAAATACACGAGGCCAACAAGAAGCTGATAGAGGAATAGAAAGACATGGCCATCACCTCCACCCAGAGGCGAGCACACTTGGAGTGAGCCATAGTCGACTTAGAGGAGAAGTTCATTAGGAGGATCGAGACCTGTCAGAAGGCCGAGGGAGCTAAAGGAGGAATTCTAGCCAGGACTTACTTGCTGCTGGGACTCCGTGAGATAGGGACGCTGATCAAGGAGAGCAGAGATGCCGAGTATAGGGAAGGTCCTTCTGGGACCAAGTAGATAGGATTGTCTTTACATTGCCTTCTGATGTAATAAGGCCCCTGGCCATTAGTGACATTTTATATTTTTCGTATTCTTAGAGTCGTGTTGGGTTTTTCTATTTTATTATCAATAAAATGAGGTATTTAGCATCTTAAGTTCTCCAAATCAATTTGTCGCTAGGCCTACCTCGGGCACAAAGAGTTCCCCAACTTAGGACACGCTTTACATTTCCGGCTTATGTGTTTAAGTACTGCAATATTTTTTTTATGATCCTCACTGACTTGTTACCTTTTTATTTTTGTTTCTTTTTATTATTCCCCTCCACAAAGGTTGGTTCGTGCATTCTGGCATCATCCTCCTACCGCACAAGATCAAAGAGCCCTCCTCATACTCCTCCTCGTACTCCTCCTCCTAGTCCTCCCAAAGGAAAAAAGCAAGGGTAAAACTAAGATGGCAGAGGCAAGCGGTGTCAGAAAAGACAACAAGGATGAACAAGCTGAGATCGCTGATGGTCAGGGTATTCAGCTTCTACAAGAGGGTATGTCTCCACTGGAGAAGAAGCTGCTGAAGTTCCAAGAGGAACTTGACCAAGTCAAGAATTTGGCTCACCTATCACTTTCCCTCAATGTTCCGGATGTCCACTTCCCAAATGCTCCAAACCCCACTTTATTGCAAAACATCCCTAAACAACCGAATCACCCCAAAGACCAAGTCCCGCCAGCACAATGCAATGTCTGTCACCATAACGCTCCACCTCTCCAGGATCAGACGAAAGACCACTTCCAGGCCTAAAATAATCCCATTTATGTGGAAATCGTGGTTCATTCCACACCGCATACCCCTGATTCTAACGAGGATAGGCTCATCAGGAATTGTGCGGACCACAGAAATCCTATCGCGGTCGCAGAAAAGTGAGTGCGGTCGAAAAACAGCCTAATCTTTGTCATTAGAGAGTTGGAAATTTTGGGATATCTAATGTGCAACCGCAATGATAAAAGTGTGGACTGCACTCCAATTCTGTGGCCGCACTAATAATTATGCGGACTGCAGTTCCAGTTCTGCAGCCGCAAGATCAAATTGTGCGGTCCGCATAGCCAGCCTACAGTCGCACTTGTAATTGTGCAGACCATATTTCCCCACCCTGCAAGCATGTTCGACACTGTGTGTTTACTGTCTATTTGCACTTGAATTGCAACTGATTGCTGTTGTTGCTTTTTACAGAAAATGGTTAGATCTCGAGGCCGCAGAGATACTTCAAAGGGGGAGGGGTGAACCTTCCAGAGGTCGAGGAAAAAGTACTTTACCCCTCTCCCTCCAAAAGATAATCACCAAGAAATGTACAGCTGGACGAGGAAGAAATCCATAGCCCTCCGAATTTGGTTCTTATGCCCCATCTTAGGAAACACCAAAGGGCGACTCAGTTCAAGAGCAGCCAGCTGTCCAATCACAGCCACCGGGAAGGTATAGTTTTTCTTGTTGGTTTGGAACTGGATTCCATCTTGGACATGAGTTGGCCAAGGAACTCAAGAAGTTGACCAATCGAGTTCAGGGCATCGAAGGAGTTAGAGGGATTGAGGGGTTGAACTATGGAGATCTTTGCATACAGCCTGATGTAGAACTGCCCGAGGGGTACAAACCTCCTAAGTTCGAGATGTTCGATGGTACTGGTGATCCAAGAGTCCATTTGAGAACTTACTGCGACAAATTTGTTGGCGTGGGAAAAGATGAAAGAATCCGCATGAAACTCTTCATGAGGAGTTTGAAAGGAGATGCACTGTCCTGGTACATCGGCCAGGATCCAAAGAAATGGACTAATTGGGTAAGCATGGCAACAGACTTCATGGATCGATTCAGGTTCAACACGGAGAATGCTCCAGATGTATTCTACATCCAGAATTTAAAGAAGAAGCCAACAGAGACCTTTCACGAGTATGCTACTCGTTGGAGGTCAGAAGCTGTCAAGGTTAGGCCAGCCTTAGAAGAGGAACAAATGAAGAAATTCTTTGTACGAGCTCAGGATCCTCAATATTACGAGCAGCTGATGATGGTCCAAGGTCATAAGTTCTCTGACATCATCAAATTAGGAGAGTGAATCGAAGAGGGCATCAAAAGTTGTATGGTTACCAACTTTGAAGCTTTATAGGCTACTAAGTGTGTCCAAAAAGAAGGATGTGGGAACCGTGATAGTCGCACAACAAGCCAAGTCCCTGCCCAAATACCAAGTATATCCAACACCCTCATTCACATACAAACCAGCTCCATGTTACCAAGCACCTTCACCTCAATACCAAGAACCCTCACCCGCATATCAAGCTCCACCACCCACATATCATCCTAACTCTCCCAAATACTTCCAACCAGCCCCCGTTTACAATGCCTACAATTCCCAACTTCTCACTACCAATCACCACCTACTTGCCAAAACTTCCCAAGACCTCGCCCCAACTTTGAATGTCGCCCTCCAAAATAGTATACTGCCATAGCCAAGCCCATTGATCAACTATATGAAAGACTCAAAGTCACCAGTTACGTCACACCCATTCCTGCTGCCACCCCTGAGAACCCTTCTCAGTGGATCAACCCACACAAATCATGTGCTTACCACTCCGACATGAAGGGACACACCATCGAGGAATGCCGGTCCTTGAAAGACAAGATACAAACCCTCACAGACAACAAGATCATTGTAGACAAGGACCCTGCTCATAATGTTCGCAATAATGCACTGCCAGACCATAAAGGTGGTGTCCATATGATTGAAGTAGATGATGATTGGGATCCTGAGGGATCAATTGGGCTGATTGCAGAGGGTGATCCGAAGAAGCCCACAATTACTCTCAACCCAATTGTGGTTCAGATGCAGCCATACAAGGATGTTGAGGTAAACATGTCCATTCAACTCGAGTTTGAATCGAGACCACCTGCAAAGGAAAAGGCCCCAGTGCCGATCAAAGTTGAGTTTGTACGGCCACTCGAAGTAGCAGTCCGACCGCCTATAACATATAATCCGGTGGGAATGAGGATAACCACACCTATTCCAGTGGCAATGTCGACAACGCCACCCGTTTACTCAAACGCCATCCCTTGGGACTACACAGCTGAAGCAAGGAGAAAGGGTAAAAGCAAGTTTGTGGAAGCCATTGTTGCACAGGGTATGACCAGAACTGGCAGAGTTTATACCCTTGGACATTTGGTTGAATCTAGCGAGCAGGCCGTCAACCGTCCTCCCACCATTGAGACGGGTTCAAGCAATCATTGGAGAAAGATCCAAGCCAAGGAGTACTCAATCCTCGACCAGTTGAACAAGACACAAACTCAGATATCTATCCTCTCTCTATTACAGAATTCTGAGACGCACAGGAGCGCCTTGCTGAGAGTGCTGAGTGAGGCATATGTACCAGACAATATCACCAGCGGGGAGATGGCAAACATGGTGGGCCAGGTTCTTGAAAGCCACAAGATTACTTTCGATGAAGATGAGTTGCTGCCCGAGGGGTTAGGGCATAATAGAGCACTGCACATCACTGTGCAATGTGAGGACCACTTCATTACAAGGATCTTAATTGATGGGGGTTCCGGCCTCAACATTTGTCCGCCAATCACACTCAAGAAATTGGGCAAAAGGCTACATGATATAAAAGAAGGAGAGATCATTGTAAAGGCCTTCGATGGTTTGCAGAGGTCCATTATGGGAGAATCACCTTGTGCTTACAGATGGGACCAACCTGGTTCGATATATATTTCCAAGTGATAGATGTGCCCGCATCCTACAACTTGCTGTTAGGGCGACCTTGGATACACGTCGTTGGGGCCGCGACATCAACCCTACATCAAGCGTTGAAGTTTGAATGGAATCATCAAGAGGTAGTCATTCATGGCGATGGTAGAAACCATATCTACGGTCGGCAGACTTTTTCGGTCACTGATGGGAGAAGGAAGCTGGGTGGAGAAATCTACCACAACATTGAACGATTTAATGCCATTGATAAGTATAAATGGTGGGACAGTAAGATCGAGAGCATATTGAACTGGAAAGGATACGAGCCAGGCAAAGGGCTCGGTAAAAATCTACAGGGAATAACGAAGCCAATAACACTCAAGAAGCACGATACCACTTTCGGGCTGGGGTATGAGTACACTTGGAAGGAATTCAAAGATTGGTCGCCTCCATGGCGCAATACTTACTACCCATTGGAGCAGCCGATACCTCACCTGGAGCAAACTTTCCAGGAAGTTGATATCATCTATTGTACGGACGAAGAGAAAGCGTTAACGACAATGAGGGATTTATTTTTGGACGATGAAGACATGGACTGATGTGTCATTCATGAAGAGGAGGGGGAGGAAAGTCCTTCCATACAGGTCGTGAGCAGAGGATCATATCTCAAGAATTAGTCTGTCAGGACGACCAAAGCCCATCGAGCCCCGGGGTAGCAAGTCTAACAAAACAAGCATTTATTTACAACTTATTTATTTTTTTTTTTAAAATTTTCCTTTTCGCATTTTTAATTTATGCAAGAAAGAGATCCTATGTTCAAACGATTACTCAATTTATCAAAGCATTTGTAGTTTCTCTATAAATCATATATTTACTTGCTACTATTTTCCTCCCCATTACTTTATTTAGACAGCATTACTATTACTTATCTTGATGAACTGACGACTGTGACATGAAACGAGGCAATGCAAAAAACGGATTCCGATTCAGACGAGGATGATATACATGAGGATATTATTAAAGAGGTCGAAAACTTTGAGAATAGACCTAAGTCTAACTTAGATGAGACTGAGGTTGTCAACCTGGGAAATGCAGAGAACGTCAAAGAAACACGCATCAGCGTTCATCTGTCTCCATTAGAAAAGGAGGAATATACAGAGTTTTTAAGAGAATATAAGGACATATTCGCCTGGTCGTATGATGACATGACTGGCCTCAGTACATCTATTGTGGCCCACAAGTTTCCAACCGATCCGACATGCCCACCGGTGAAGCAAAAGCTCAGGAAGTTCAAACCAGACATGAGCTTGAAAATCAAAGAAGAGGTCACCAAGAAGATCAATGACAGGGTTCTCCGGGTGGTTGAATACCCGACATGGTTAGCCAACATCGTGTCTGTGCCAAAGAAAGATAGGAAGGTTAGAGTCTGTGTCGACTACCGGGATCTAAATCGGGCCAGTCCGAAGGACGACTTCCCCTTTCCAAATATACACATCCTAATTGACAACTGCGCCAAGCATGAGCTGCAGTCCTTTGTAGATTGTTTCGCTGGCTACCATCAGATTTTGATGGACGAGGAAGATGCTGAGAAAATGGCATTCATTACGCCGTGGGGAGTGTATTGTTACAAGATGATGCCATTCGGTCTGAAGAATGCAGGGGCCCCCTGCATGAGGGCCATGACTACTATATTCCATGATATGATTCACAACGAGATCGAGGTATATGTGGACGACGTCATCATCAAATCGAAGAAAGCAACTGACCATATGGAAGATCTGAGGAAGTTCTTCAACAGGTTAAGGAGGTAAAATTTGAAACTTAACCCTACAAAGTGTGCATTCGGGGTTCCGGCTGGCAAGTTACTAGGGTTCATTGTCAGTCGCCGAGGAATAGAACTGGATCCATCAAAGGTCAAAGCCATCCAAGAATTGTCGCTGCCAAAGAACAAGAAGGATGTTATGAGTTTCCTGGGGAGGCTCAATTGCATCAGCCAGTTCATAGCCCAGTCTACCGTCATTTGTGAACCAATTTTCAAGATGCTGAAAAAGGATGCTGCAACCAAGTGGACCGAGGATTGTCAAAAAGCCTTCGACAGAATCAAGGTGTACCTCTCAACACCACCAGTCCTGGTACCACCCGAGCCAGGTAGACCTCTGTTACTTTACCTTGTTGTGCTAGATGGAGCTTTCGGTTGCGTTCTTGGGCAACATGATGAAACAGGAAGGAAAGAGCATGCCATTTACTATCTTAGCAAGAAATTCACTCCATATGAAGCCCGGTACTCTTTATTGGAATGCACTTGTTGTGCTCTGACTTGGGTCGCACAAAAGTTGAGGCACTATTTTTGTGCATATACAACGTACCTCATATCAAGGATGGATCCATTGAAATACATCTTTCAGAATCCCATGCCCACTGGCAAACTGGCCAAATGGAAAATCATGTTAAGTGAGTTCAACGTTATTTACGTGACTTAGAAGGCGGTCAAGGGACAAGCATTAGCAGATCATCTCGCTGAAAATCCTATGGAAGGGAAATACGAACCATTAAAAATGTATTTTCCCGATGAAGAAGTGTCATTCGTAGGAGAGGACATTGCAGAATCCTACGATGGTTGGAGGATGTTCTTTGGTGGGGCTGCAAACTTCAAAGGCGTAGGTATATGGGCATTCTTAATATCAGAAACCGGTCATCACTATCCAGTATCCGCCAAACTCAGGTTCCCCTGCACTAACAACATGGCTGAATATGAGGCCTGCATCTTGGGGCTCAACTTGGCCATCGACATGAACGTTCAAGAGTTATTAGTGATTGGTGATTCAGACCTATTGATACACCAAGTACAAGGAGAATGGGAGACCAAGAATTCCAAGATACTGCCATATCTACATCGCGTACAGGAGTGAGAAAGAGGTTCATAAAGATAAAGTTCTGGCACGTCCCCAGAATCTAGAATGAGTTTGCCGATGCATTGGCTACCTTGTCATCTATGATCCAGCATCCAGACAAGAATTTCATCGATCCCATCCCAGTGGGGATCCACAATCAGCTGGCCTACTGCGCCCATGTTGAAGAAGAAGCAGATGGAAAGCCTTGGTTTCATGATGTCAAGGAGTACTTGGCAAAAGGAGAATATCCAGAACTTGCAAACGCTACTCAGAAACGCCACTTCGAAGGTTGTCAAACAATTTCTTTCACAGCGGAGGGATCCTGTATAGGAGGACTCTTGATTTTGGTTTACTAAGGTCTGATGAAGCAAAAGAAGCAACAAAACTATTGGAGGAGATACATGCTGGTACATGCGGTCCTCATATGAACGGGTTCGTTCTAGCAAAGAAGATAATTCGGGTTAGTTATTTATGGATGAACATGGAAACGGATTGCATCCAGTATGTCCGGAAATGCCACCGCTGTCAGATACATGGGGATATGATAAAGGTACCTCCGAGTGAGCTTAATGCCTCAAGTTCACCATGGTCGTTCGCCGCTTGGGGCATGGATGTTATTGGACCAATCGAGCCTACCGCCTCCAATGGACACAGGTTTATTCTGGTTGCCATTAATTACTTTACCAAATGGGTCGAAGCAGCCTCTTACAAAGCAGTTACTAAGAAAGTCGTGGCTGACTTTGTCCACGACCGCATAGTTTGTCGATTCGGAGTTCCAGAGTCAATCATTACTGATAATGGTTCCAATTTCAACAGTGACCTGATGAGAGTCATGTGTGAAACCTTCAAGGTCAAACACAAGAATTCCACAACATACAGACCTTAGATGAATGGAATCGTTGAGGCTGCCAACAAGAATATCAAGAAGATATTGAGAAAGATGATAGAGAAGCACAAGCAATGGCATGAGAAGCTGTCATTCGCCTTACTGGGATATCGCACCACAGTCCGCACATCAACTGGGGAAACTCCTTACATGTTGGTTTATGGTACATAAGTCGTTATTCCTGCCGAGGTCGAAATTCCATCCCTGAGAATCATACAAGAAGCCGAGCTTAGCAATGCAGAGTGGGTACAAAGCCGTTATGAGAAATTGGCCCTTATAGATTGAAAAAGAATGAACACAGTTTGTCATGGTCAGCTATATCATAACAGAATGACCAGAGCCTTCAATAAAAAAGTCAAGTCGAGACGATTCACACCGGGGCAGCTGGTGTTCAAAAAAATCTTTCCTCACCAAGACGAAGCAAAAGGGAAAGTCTCTCCCAATTGGCAAGGCCCATACATGGTTCATAGAGTGCTGACAGGAGGAGCACTCATACTTGCAGAAATGGATGGAGAAATCTGGCCAAAGCCAATCAACTCAGATGCAGTCAAGCACTACTCTGTTTAACTTTCATGCTTTTATCAAATGTTGTAATTTGAACTACGCCCGACCTGCTTTCCGTTTAAGAGGGGATACGTAGGCAGCCCTATGGGTTCGGCCACATTTTAATAAAAATTTCATTTTCCCCACGAATGCAAACTGGGGCAGAATTTTTAGGAGGTACCTCAAAATTCCGAAGCAAATGCAGCCGAGCACTGCACAAGCAACAACCAGAAGCATTCACCCATTAAACTAGGGCAGAATTTTGAGGAAGACCCTCAACATTCCATAGCAAGAGAGGTTGCAATGCCTTAAACCGCGCCATGGTCGTCGGTTCAGCCAAAAAAATTACTTTAAATTATATGTTATATTTTTATAAAACCATGCATATTTGCTTTCTCAAAACAGCTTGTTTAGCAACGCTAACCCTGTGATAAGAACAACAAAGTCCTCGTTATCAAGCAGACAGGCCGAGCCGAGCCAGTGGGGAAGCGAACTAACCCTCCCCTTACAGAACTCACAATTTTTCTTTGGATGCAGGCATCAAGACGGCGAAAGCCCAGAACACATTACTATCTTCGCAAGATGCATATTTCTTAAGGACTCGCTCTCAAACTCGTCGCACATGACGACGCTTACTATCATCACAAACAACGCTTATTCACCACAATCGTATCACCGCAGTTTATCATCAGCTAAGAACTCTTACTGTCGTTTATTTTCCCACACCGCATAAGGCTATTCTTCCGTTCGAGACTAAACGTTGTCTCCCCCCTGCATTCTATTTCCCGCATTGCATAAGGTTACCATTCCGCCTTCCGAGGTTCTACGCTACCTCCCCTGCATTTTATTTCCCGCATTGCATAAGGCTACCATTCTGCCTTCTGAGGTTCTACGCTACCTCTCATGTATTTTATTTCTCGCATTGCATAAGGCTACCATTCTGTCTTCCGAGGTTCTACCCTACCTCCCCTGTATTTTTTTCCTGCATTGCATAAGGCTACCATTCTGCCTTCCGAGGTTCTACGCTACCTCCCCTGCATTTTATTTCCTGCATTGCATAAGGCTACCAGTCTGCCTTCCGAGGTTCTACGCTACCTCCCCTGCATTTTATTTCCTGCATTGCATAAGGCTACCAGTCTGCCTTCCGAGGTTCTACGCTACCTCCCCTGCATTTTATTTCCTGCATTGCATAAGGCTACCAGTCTGCCTTCCGAGGTTCTACGCTACCTCCCCTGCATTTTATTTCCTGCATTGCATAAGGCTACCAGTCTGCCTTCCGAGGTTCTACGCTACCTCCCCTGCATTTTATTTCCTGCATTGCATAAGGCTACCATTCTGTCTTCCGAGGTTCTACGCTACCTCCCATGCATTCCTGCATTGCATAAGGCTACTATTCTGCCTTCCGAGGTTCCACACTACCTCCCCTACATTTCACTTCATTGCATAAATCTCCTATCTACCTCTTCAAAGCAACCACCTTTCGTGACGTTATTTATTTATGCTTCTCTCGGGCTAAGCTCTGCCCCTCTTTTCTTTCGCAAATCGCAAGACCAAACTCTTTCTTGTTAGTATAATTCTACTGCATTCTTCATGGGCTGAAATATCGCTAACTTGTCCAAAGGCGTCATACTCGGAGGCACCGTCTTCATGGCCCGAGAACATTATTTCATGGCCTGAGGATCTCTTTTATTCAACTTGCATATCATTATTCAAAGGCACCATGGTTCGGAGGCACCATCCTCATGGCCCGAGAACGTCATTTCATAGCCTACGAATCCCGTACCAAGCGATTCATGGCCCAGGATATCATGGTCTAAGGACAATCATCCTCAATTGTCCAAAAACAACATTCATAGTCCAATGAGAACTTTCATCATGTTTATATTATGAACGATATACGCTTGTTATTTATTTGCAGGTAATCCGGCCGGAACAGCCAACCAGGCGGGAGCGAACCGCTCCAGTTCTTCGATACAACCCCGTAAGACCTTCCTACTTTACCTTACGTCGCACCTTGCGTCTGTTCTTGTGAAACATCACTGGTATATTTCGTCGATGACTCCGGAAGTACATACGGCCTAATTCCTGTAAAACTAGGGATATGTAGGCAGCTCAGAAGCCAGGGTGCGGCCTAATTCTCTCCCACGGTTTCCTCTCGATCAAAATTGGCCACCATATCTTTACCTGACAACTCTTTCATCCTTCTCGGGTAAAGAGGGGAAGCTGTTGATACCCAATTTTTTCTCAAATTATTTTCAAACTTACATATATGCTTTCAAAATCACTCTTTGTAATAAGGAGTATTTTTTCCTATTTTTTTTATATTTTTATTAAATTATTTTCATGTTTATTTAATATTTCATATGTAAATAATTATTCTTAAATCATGTTATAAATAATTTCCAAATATTTCACAGCTCAATATGTCATTTCTAATTCTATTGGGATCGGATTATTTCACAAATTAGCCAATTTAGCACTATTTAGCTATAGTTATAGCAATTTTACAATTCTAGCCAAATTATACATTTTATACTATTTAAATCAATAGTTAGTCATTTTTATATTTCGTGTTAGCCAATTACTTTCATTTTTATTTATGAAGCATTAATTTCATATTTTATACAAATATTAGCTATTTTATTAATTCTTTATCTATTTTATGGGTATTTAATATCTAAACACTTTTATTTTAAAACCTAGCCAATTTTAACCCCAACCCATAAGATTTAACTAACCCAATTACCCAACCCAAACCCCAATCAAATACCCATCCCAATCCTAATCCATACCCGACCCAATCCCTAATTAAATCTGAGTCGTTGATCAAATAAGATCAACGTCCCAGATCCCCATTTCCTTAATTAATTCCCGCCTAATCCCCCTTCCCCGTCTCATTTTTCGAGACTCCTCACTCTCTCTCTTCGTCTCTTCATCTCTCTCTATATTTCTGCCAATATCTAGAAGCCTCCTTGGCTTCTCCCCTATGATGGGTCTTGTTCATCTTCTCCGGTCGGTTCTCTCACCGGAATCTACGGCTCTTCACCATCTCTTGGTCATCTACTCACCTTGAACTGATCCAGTCATACCCTGAGTTCTTCAGACGAACCTGGAGCGGTTCACTCACCTCCTTCGGGTCTCTTTCCACCTTCCGGCCTTTCCCCTGCCGTTTGAGTAAGTGTTGCAGTATCTCTGGTTTAAATCGATGCCATTCATGAGGTTTGCCCTCTTTTTTAGGTTCCACGAAACCCTTGTCTTCTGCATTTTTGGTTTTTTCTTTTAAGATCCGTTTTACATCTACAATGCTATGAAGTTTCTTCATGTTTTTCTCCGAAAAATTTCATTTTTAACAATTTCGAAAACTAGGGTTTCTCGACCCTGTTCTGAAAACGATTTTCCTTTGATTTTTAAACATCTCTACCGTGTTTAAGTCATTATCTCCTGATTTTATGTTATTTTAACTGTTATTGGTGAAACCTAAGTATTCTGGGTTGTTCTTTGTTATTTGACTGTATGCACTCATGTATTCTCTATGACTCTTATTTAATTTACTACTATGACCTGTTCCTGCTGATTTCTATGGGTGCCTCTTTGTGCTAATAAGTGATTCCTGTTGAACTCTTGAAAATTCTGACCTTTACCCTATTGGCTCTTTACTGATTGATTTATACTGATTCACTTGTGTAAATATCCCCGTTTGTGATGTTTTCCTTAAATACATGGTCCTGTATATTCTGCCTATAAGTTTGTACCAATTTTAAATTACTTCTTTACTTGTGTGATGCTTTCCTTAATTACTTGGGATTTCCTGTGATTGAATCCGAGATTTTCTTGACTGATTTCAAACTGATGCCCTATTTTACTCTATACACGGTTAGTTCATTTTTCCTTAATTACCCACTACATACTTGGTTTCGTTTGTGCACTATGTGAATATCTCTGCCCTAATCAGCCTTATTAGACTTATTTTTTCTTTCCTTATTTTGCCTTGACTTTACCGTTTGAAACTAGACTTCTTAATTAAAGGAGCCCAGTTTATCTTAATTGGTGTTGATTGATTGTTATTTCCATAATTTGCCTATGCACTACTCGTTTTCAAAACTATATAAAGACATGTCTTCCTTCTTCAAAAAGACACTGAAATTCACACACACAGACACTGAAATCGAGAGCATAACACACACATTGATACACTGCATATCACTAAGGCATACTCAAAACTCAGAACACTGATGTTGTTCTGGGTCTTCTTCTTTTCATACACATCCTTTCTTGCTCTTCACATTAGTTATTGACTACTTAGTCGGCTGAAAGCCAAGACTGAGTAATCCTTGTTTCTCTCTTGCTTCTATACACTATTATTCTGCTGCTCTCTTGTTCTGCATACTGTTGTTTGCTGCTCTATCTCTTTGCATTTTGTTGTTCTATACCCTTGACTGGTATGTTCCTAATTTAAGTTTACAGAGTCCCAACACAATATGTTTCAATTCATGTTAATATACTTTTTGTGCTTTATTTTATGGTTCTATTGACTAACATGTAACTAGCATGCTTCTATGATTTCCCCTTCCCTTTTAGTATAAGATGTCTCATGCTTTACCTTGTATGATTTACTATAACCCTGTTTGACTCCCATGGAGTCAGCATGCCTATTTTATCTATGTGATTATCCTTTTCCTGTCTCAAATGACTGTTGTTTCTTATATGTTCTCATCCTCTACTTAGCTTCTAATACTACAGACATGTGTCCCCCCACATGATACCTAAATGCTGTATGATTCTGACTCTATACCTAATATGCGACTCTGCTTGATGTGTGATGTTTTATGATAACTATGTGATAACTATGAGAATCTGTAACTCTGTTCTACTGTTGATATTTAATGTTATTTGTCCCCAACCCCTTACCCCTGTTTGTGTTTGCTCTTTCATGAGTCCTTTACCTGCTGGTTGTAGTTGTATTGCTTCTCTCTTTGATAAATTGTTCTTACAAAATTCTTTATTACTTTTTTTAAAGTTATTTTCAAAAGTGTTGTTGTTTCAAACTACTCTTTTCAAACTCAAACTCTTTTTTTTTAAAATCCAAGAACTTCCCACTACTCTTAGATTCTAGGTTCTGCCTCCTTCGTGTGAGCACTACCTTGGGGAACTCTAAGTACCCATTGAACTCTGGCACACAAGGCTGGCACTCCACACTGCACCTACTCATTCCTGGCTAGGGAACTTGGGTGTGAGCACTGCCTAGGACCCCCTGAGATCCTTAGGAACTCTGACACACCTGGGTTTCAAGAGGTCTTGGCATATGGCATGTTGGATCTGGTACTTGGGATTACTGTTGGGCTCCCTATAGTGTAACTTATTAATTTCTTATTCATTTGTGTAATTTGTGTAGTAATGGTCTGTAATAATTATTTGTAAAAACTATTTAGGGCTGGATAGTAATTATGGGAGGGGATTATGCATGCTTAGATAGTTAGGGGTAGAAATCATGACTATAGGATTTATTTACCTATGTGTGCAATAATATCATGTTTAGGACATGCATAACATGCATTAGAAACCATGTTTAGGTTGTTTACTTCAGCATCTCTACTATACTCCTATTTACTTTAGAAATCATGTTCACAGCTAATAACTATAATAAAATATGTCGTAATGATACTGCTTCTGCATTTGCATCTAGAAATCATGCTTCAGGACTCATAATCAATGTGTGCATAATCAGTATATATACGGACGCCTAGGCAAACCTTAGGCCTAGTACTTATTAAAACCAAAATCAACTATTTTATGTCTTGCCTGTATTAAAAATGATCCTTAGAACTAATCAGTCTCTTCTGAAAGCCTTAGAACCTTGCTGTTTGTCACTACATTTACTCCTGCAACTGATGGATTTTCAAAACGATTCTCCTTTTCTGAAGTTCATGCAAATCCTTCTGTTTTTCCTAAGCCCTTGCTCTATTTTTCAAATTACTGGTTCTTTAACTTGTGCACTCACTCTCCTTTTACTAAAACTCCTATAGACTACTGATTCTTGCTCTATTTTGAACTACTGGACTTCAAAGTTAGTCACTCCTTTTTGAAATCACTCTGTTTTATTTAGAAGGTCCTGCCTCACTTCCAATTACTGGCTTTTCTGGAATTATTCACTTGTTTTACTGAGAAAAGTATCTAAGCTGTTGTGCATTTTAAATTCACTGGATCTCCAGAATCCCTCACTCTTTCTTGAAAACTACTCTACTTTAAGTGAATTTCCTGTTTTATTACTGAGTTTTCAAAATCATTTCCCTTTTCTAAAACCTGCTGAAACCTACTGTTTTCCACTCAAATCTCCTGCTTTATGTTCTGATTTTGAGACCCTTGTTGTGTTTGAGACGGGCTATTTACGTGTTTACTTGTGGAGCAATCTATGAGCCTCTTATCTGCCCTTACGTGTTCCCCATGTTTGTAGTCCTAATTGTTTTATATGTCGCTTAGGATTTTGTCCTTTTAAACCTAGGAGGTTCAGCTTAGTACTTACCTTGTAGGATTATTAGTCCTAAACACCCTCCGGGACTTATATAATGGGACGGGTAATAGCACGCAATAAGCTTTCATGACCAGCACACGCTTCTTTAAATAACTTTACGGGGTGGGAAGGGTAGAATACGGATATGATGACCGGTGCGCTAATACCACGTGTAGCCACTCTTCGGGGAGTGATTACCGGGTATTGCATTGATGTGATCCGTATTACTTTAAACCTAGGACAATTCTTTTCAAATGTTTTTTACTCTGATGTTTCCCAAAACCTTTAAAGATTTTCATACTTGTTTGAAATCCCCTCTTATATGAACCTTACTTGCTATTTGTCTACCGTCCAAATTCACAATACTTCTTGGTTGGGACCCACAATTGTGGATCTTGAGGGGTGCCTAACACCTTCCTCTTAGGATAACTTCAAGCCCATAACCAAGCTCTAGTAATGAAAACTAGTTCATGAGTTATCTACTCTAGGTGCCCTAATGCACCACAAAAATCGTTAGGTGAAGACTCTTCCTTAAACCTCTTCCTTTAAGGAGTTGTCCAGAATGTGATAAACCTGATCTCTCTACACCTGACCCGTGCGAGGAAAAAGGGGGCGCGGCAAATAGTCTGAACACGTTGTATCAAGCCATATCCGCAACACAAGATGAAATCACATAATATACCGCATGACTCAACACTCATAGCGATGACTCCTAATCCCAATAGCTGCTCATAACAACCCAATACCGGTAAATAACCTCTTATCAAACAAAACCTTGCTTTAACACCTTCATATGGTGCCGATGATGAAAGAAACACGTAGAAACCAGCAACCATTCGTCCGATCAGCATCAATACCATCCAAAGCCATAACTTGTGCAACTCGTAACTCAATAACAACATCCCAAGAGCCCAATTCATAAAATAGAGAAGACTCAAATGAGAGGACTATCCTGCCATTACTCTTGCCATTACCACATCATGCTAAAATCCTGATACACATCGTGAAACCATATCACACAAAACCAACACCAAGGATCATACCTCTACCTAATTGAGCTGCAAAGCGTGATCCCATCCAACCGCTGGACCACATGACATACTCCAAGCCACCTTGATCAAAATCAATAACCATGCGAAATTCGACATCAATTACTCAAAGTGAATTGCCATAACTACGGGGAAATCGGACGATACCATGCCACCCAAACCAGAAATAACATAACCAACACGTCTCAATCCTTCAACACCCAATTACTTACCTTACTCAAATCTCGCTATAAAGCCCCGATAGAACTACACCCTATGCACATATATAACCAACGATCATAACTCCTCGAAACACCGAAAGTAACCCATGGATCACTCCAAAACACGAATAAGCTCAGTGACAATCAAATGGTACATCCCTCAACAATAGCAATTTGGGGTCTACAATTCTGACTCGGTGTAGAAGACACACCCATACTGGCCTACCAATAATTATATTCTAAATCAACCCTGGTCATCCACAACAGGTAGATAACTCTCCAAAGGTGCATAATGATTGAATCATGACCTATACTAACACCTGACTAGCTTTGCTCGCATCCTCGTAGTTCACAAATACAAAAATAATTTGTTCATGAAAACTCCTAGTCTCAAAATCCATGAGACGCACCAATTACCATATTTGATCCCAATTCCACCACTCAAATATATAACACGCGCCTAATACCTTATCATTTCACGAGGGATACTCCCATAATTCCTCTGTGTCACCAAGAAACCTTGAATATCCGCAGTCGATCCAACAAGAGAGCGTCGTAACACCAATGAAGCACCCTCATTCCAACACATTGCTTAAACACACTGTCCTTAATGAATGTATACTCTCATCCAGCCACCCAATAGTGGTATCCTTTACCTAATCATCTGAAACTGCCAGTTCTGACCTTCCTTCCAGAATGAACTGTGACCTCACATATGCCACTCTCCATTATACACAAAATATCGCATACGCCATGCAATCCTATGACAAATATGAGAACTTCATGCTCCCTTCCTATCCACAAACAACTACGTACCCAACTAGCCAAGAACTTTCTATTTGATCCCATCTAGAAGCAAAATCACTATACATCACATGGCTATCATGCCAATGGAAAATATACATCTCTAACCGTGGTAGAAACCATCAAGAACTCCCGAATCACATTTGTACAACACCAAACCGCCAAGACTGAATCCTTCCAACTCAACCAAGCTACGCATGCCACAAATTTCCAAGAGAATTGCTAAGAAACACCTGTAACAACTCATTACCTTATAAACACCCAAAGAACTAACCATATCCCTTATCATGTCGAACGACGTACTACCAAGTTGTCCTATTCATCCAAGTTCCTTTTGACTTACCTTCGAATTGATACCTCCTCTTGCCACAATGTCGCAGTTCTCAATCCAGACTCACCACACGAAACCCAAGCGTGAAATATACCGTCTAAGGCCCATAGGCTGCTGAATACTCTCTCCAATATCCCCAGAGCTATTACCTTCACCTTCCTGATACTGATACGTAGAATCCAGGATAATGTAAAAATGCCACAAGTCTTAACACCCTCCAATATAGACCTCAGTTTCTAGCCAAATATACATTCTAAAGATTACCAATTGTTATATCTAACCTCGAATCCACCAGACCCATTCTCGAGAGATATCCACTCTAGCAAACCTCAATTGAACTGATCAAACAGACTGAACGACCTGACCCGTTTGCACACTAACATACTAGGAAGGTAATCCACACTTCGAAGCAACCAAGCAAATTCCTACCCCACACACACTACACCACTTACAATTACCACTAAATCATTCAATATAGTCTCTTTACCCCTAGAGTACATTACAACTTGTATCGAAGAATTCCCATTACTCGAGTCACTCTCAGACTCCACCTCTGCAGGTCATAACTAATTCACCAATATATCTCGAATCGAAACCAATACAACACATAATCGTGCAATCAACTTATCATTAACAGACTCTCCCACTTGGCTCAAAGCCAAGGATCAAGACGAAGAGTAACTCATAATCACATACGCTATCACTGCCATAATGCCGCCATGAGATTCAACTAAATCATTCATAAGCTCATATAACCCCCCAACTATCTAAGGTCTCAAATCATCTGTATACCTAGCATTCACCATTATAGTAGTCATGCCAACTCCCATAAGCGATCTAAACTCAAATTGCAACATATCAATTACTAATAAAGTGTACTTGCTATAAAGCCACTTAAGGATAACACAACCTCAGCACACCCGCAAAAGATAACCCCGCTTGCTTAACCTCAAACTGATATCTCCTAATACACTTCTGAAAATCATAGCTATCATACAATCACTATACCTTCCTACAATAGAACACAACCATTGCTTGCCCTCGAGACATCTCATTAAGCGGTATAAGAACCAGAAGCTGATTGCAATACCAACACTGGAGTTGTAGTAAAGGAAATCTTGAGCTTCTGGAAGCTCTACACACACTCGTCTGACCACATGGATACCTTCACTGGACAGCACGTGTCCCAATAATGCTACTGAACTGAGCCAAAAATTCACACTTGGAGAACTTTGCACAAGGCTTCTCCTCCCTATATCCTCGTAATACCATCATCAATTGCTGAGTATGCAACCCCTGGATACTAGAGTACGACAGGATGCCATCAATAAATACAATAACAAAGGAGTTATAACACGGCTGAATACACCGTCAATCAAATACATGAACGTTGCTGGGGCATTGGTTAGCCCAAACATCACCAGGAACTCAGAACACCACAGGAAAATCCACTTCACTCCACAACTAAGCTACACGAGAGGTCCTTCAATACACTCACAACTCTAAGCCATATTCTAACTCAATACAGAAGTCAAATACTCAATAGTTCTTGCTACATCTCCTGCCAATTCATTTTTGTCACAATGAAACACCCTGAACACATCTAACCATCAAATCACACTCACCACATAGTCATCTAGTAACAAAGTTCCATTAATAAGGACACAAACGGACATATAAGCCCCCCAACTATCACCTAATTACCCATCCGCTCTATTATAATGTTTCAATAATCAATAACAAACAACAACAAAGCATAAAATAATTTTTTTACATCTTTACGCCCCCATAATAATCTAACATTCTAAACAACTCTCCCAAGACTGGAGTCAATGATCATGAGCATCTAAGAAATAAAACTAACTCTGCTAATGGCTTAATCAATGTCTATGAAATAAATACTAATACTAATAAAGGAAGGGAAATGGAGAAGTTGTGGACGCTGAACAGCTACCTCAAAATCCTGTAAGCTGCAGAATATGAACGAAGACAGCTACTACTCCGAACTGGTACCTGGATCTGTGCAAATGGGCACAGGGAGTAATGATGAGTACGCCAACTCAGTAGTAATGAAAATAAATCACAATCTAAGAAATACGAAACACACAGCACAGATACACCAATTCCCAAAAATAGTAAAACACCAAGTCACCATAATGTATTCATCAAATACATAATTTCAAAAATCATTTTTAAGAAATCCTTTGAAACAAGTATAATTTCAATGTATCTCAGTAAAAATCTCAGTAGAATCAGTTTGAAAAACGAAGTGAATCACGGTAAAAAACTCAGTAAAACCATCATAAATCTGCCCCTCGGCCATAATCATTTCTCGTAACAATTTTCCTCAGCACCTCACCATCACTCAGTAGCAGCCTAGTAGGAAACCTCACAGTCACTCAGTATCAGCTCAGCAGGCAACCTCACAGTCACTCAGTATCAGCCCAACAGGCAACCTCACAGTCACTCAGTATCAGTCCCGCAGGCAACCTCGCAGTCACTCAGTATCAGCCCCGCGGGCATCACTCGCACTCAGTAGGTACTTGTGCTCACAAGGGGTGTACAGACTCCGGGGAGGCTCCTACAGCCCAAGCACTATAACAAGACACATCATGGCATAAATCACTCACAATATTGGCCCTCGGCCAGCCACATCATGGCATAAATCACTCACAATATTTTCCCTCGGCCTCTCTCGTATCATAACATCCTCACAATATTGGCCTGCAACCTCACTCAATCAGACACTCTCAACATGCCACTCGGGCCATCATTGTACCGGGTTATCGACCCAAAAACAGTGTTTCATTTTCAAGAAATAATATCAAAATATTGTCAAAACAATTATCAAGAAAATACTAAGTGAAAATCATAACGTATCAAGTGAGGAAAATAGTAAAAACAGCCCCCAAGGGGTAAACAGATCGGCACTAGGCCCCAAACATGGCTTGCAGCCCAAAATTATATCAAAGTATATCAATACTATTAAGCATAGGCTTTAAAATCGGGTTCGCAACTCAATAGTTCCATATTTCCATATTTTCAATCCTTGCATTCCAAAATCCGTGAAAGGATGCATAGTCCGGGGTTTCATACTCTCAGGACAGGATTTAAAGACATTACTTACCTTAAACTAGCCCGAAAAGCTACTCTGCAACCCGCTTGCCTTTCGAATCAACTTCCGAGCGCTCCAAATCTACCAAGTTCAGATTTTTATCATCAAATTATGCTTAAGGAATGAATTCCAATTGAAAAGTACTAAAATTAGCATAAAATCCGAATTTAGCCAAAACCTGACCCCCGGGCTCGCGTCTCGGAACTCGACAATTTTTATACCAAAATGTTCTTCATCATCTCACGAGTCCGTACATATAAAGAACGTTAAAATCGGAGTTTGTTTGACCCCTCAAATCGATCCCTAAAGGTCTCAAAATATCAAGCTCTAACCCCATCTTTATCTACTGATTTTCATGAATTAAACACTGATATTATGTTCCTTAATCACATATAATCGAGTTTTAGGGTCCAAAATCCTTACCTCAATGAAGCACAATAATTTCCTCTCTTCAAAATCGCCTCTAAGCTCTTTTCCCGTCCAAAAATGATGTTAAAAGGTTTAATGGTCGCGGAGGGTTTAGTTATATATTGCCCAGGGGTTCCTTCATCGCGATCACGGAAAGATCCAGGCGATCGCGACATATGCCCTGCGATCGCGATGCTTAAACCTCCTAACCTATGCGACTGCGACCAGCTCTATGCGATCGCATAGAGTAATTTCCAATGCCTCGCTGCCACTCCAGATTCTTCTATGCGATCGCGACTCTGGACTCGCGATCGCGATGCAAACCCTCACCACTCTACGCGATCGTATCCCTGACCCTGCGATCGCAAAGAACAATTTCACCCTTGCCACCAACAAGCCTACGCGATAGCAAATGTATCCCTGCGATTGCGTACTGTTGGTCGAAATCCCAATGCACACGCAAGTGTACGTGGTCGACAAGTAATATAGGAT
>ML307570.1:0-40875 GCA_005239505.1 Nicotiana paniculata | reverse complement strand
CCCCCCCTTTTTTTTTTTTTTTTCTCAAAAGTACTTTTTTTCTCAACTTATAGCTTGTTTGGCCAAGCTGGAGAAATCAACTTATTTTGAGAAGTGCTTTTGAAAAAGGTACTTTTGGAGAGAAGCAGTTTGTGTTTGGCTAATCACTCTGAAAACACTTTTGAGCAATAATTTGTGTTTGGCCAAGCTTTTTAGAAAGTGCTTTTAAGTATCAAATTACGAATAAGGACAAGAATAGATTTATTTAATATTTAATATTATAAGTAAATAAATAATTTCAATTTTTTTTATTACATGTAATAATTAAATCTTTTCATTTTACTTAAGTAAAATATGAAAATAAAATTTAAAAGTACTTAATTCTTTTAACAACATGTAAAAATATTCATCCCTAAAGTTACTATATATTAGAAAGTTATCCTAAAATTAATAAGAAATATTTATACATTAATATCCTAAGTATTATGTTTAACGGTTATTTTGGTATATACTATATTTTGTTAAGGGTATTCTTGGTAAGAAGAAAAGTCAAAACTGCTTCTGCTTCTGCTTTTGGGAAGAAGCTACTTTTTTCTGCTTCTTCCCAAAAGCACTTTTTTCCTCCAAAAAAGCTTGGCCAAACACCTCAAGTTAGGGAAAAAAAGTGCTTTTGAAAAAAAAACACTTTTAGGCTCTTGAGAAGCTTGGCCAAACAGGCTATTAGAGACTGTTTGACTAAGCTTCTAAGAGGTCAAAAGTACTTTTTTTTTTGCCAAAAAGTACTTTGAAAATATAAGGTGTTTGGCCAGAACAGAGAAGTGCTTTTAAGCACCAGCAGAAGCAATGTTTCTGCTTTTACAAATTCTAACTTCTTCCAAGAATCAGAAGCAGAATTTAATTTTTTCAAGACAAAAATATCCTTACTATAAAATTATGTTTTTTCAATCATCCCTTATTAATTTAACCTTTACTTTTTTTTCTTTCTACCATTCCTTTCTTCTTCTTCTCTTTTTATTTTTTATTTTTATTTTTTATATTTACCGTATTTAATTTTTCTTCTTTCATTCCTATTTGGAATAATCTCTCTACAATAAATATATATCTTCTTTTATCTTCTGCTGTTTCTTCTTTTCTTCGTATCCTATTAGTCTTTAAAATAACAAGGCTCACCTTCTTCGCAAGGTATGGTTTTTTTTTTCTATTATAGTATACCAATATTATATGATCTCCATTTTGTAGTTTTATTTATATATTTTCTTGGTGTGCATGCATATAATATAGTTGACATAATGCAATACTACCTAGTTTGTTTTTCTCAAGAATTGATAGTGTTTTTTATACGACGGAACTTGTAAGAACATGTGTTCCTACTAATGTTATTGCTTTATATACTTATATTTTATATTGATAAAAATCTTAGTATATATTACTTTATGTTTTATACTTTAATATAATTAAATAAAAATAAATATTAAAATTTTTCATAATAAATATTTAAGATTTCTCTTATTAAAATAATGCTAACGTAAACTAATATTTATTGTCCTTTATCCTAATTTGACATTCACAAGTACTTTTTGGATAGATTGGCCAAACACAATTCACTTATCAAATATCGCAAAAAGTACTTCTCAAAACAATTGACCAAACGCTAACTGCTAATCGTACTTTTTCGAAAAGCACTTTTGGATAAAAGTACTTTCAAAATAAGTAGTTTTTAGCAACTTAGCCAAACGGGATCTTAAGGTGTTTGACCAAATTTTTCGGGAGAAAAAAAGTGCTTTTGGGAAGAAGTAAAACAAAGTAGCTTCTCCCTAGAAGTAGAAGCAGAAGCAGAAGCAGAAGAAGAAATAGTTTTGACTTTTCTTCTTACAAAAAATACCCTTAAAAATATATATTAAATACTAAAATAACCTTACTTATTTTTAACAGAAAAGGGTCTGATCTGTCCCTTTACTATGATACATTATTTAAAGTTGTCCCCCGTTATACTATTGGACCATAAAACTCCCCATCGTCTTACTATTAGAACACATATACCCCTTCTTTGACGGAGGGGACACGTGGCACAAACCCGTGGCCCTTTTACATTCGGGCACATATTAAATCGACCCATCTCATTTCTTTTAACCTGGTTCACTTAAAAAAAAATATTGCCCGACCCGAAGTCCACCCCCATTGCTTCTTTGATCTGTCTCTCTCTCTCTCTCTCTCTCTCTCTCTCTCTCTCTCTCTCTCTCTCTCCTCTTTTCCTTCTCACTGTTATAACCATAGCTGGAATTTCCACCAGTGAACTGGTCAGAAACGATGGAGAATCTTCAGATTTTTCACCTCGCACTTTATCTTTCCCCTTCTCTATACCTACACACATATTTATACACATATATGGAGAAATATACACAAGAGGTCAAAGATCTAGCTCGAAGTGTAGCAACATTAGCCAATTGGTTCTGTTCCTGGGTAATTACAACACCTCCATTTAGAAATTACCTTGAACACAATTCTTTCTTCTCTATTTTATCATTATTAATAAATCCCTTTGTAACTCATCACTATTATAGATATCACCAAAAATAATTTTCATCACCATTTAGAAGATGATGTTAAATGTTGCCAATTTTTTGTTACCACAAGCAAAAAAATTTAAACAACAGTGACATTTGGTCATTGATCTTCAAAATTAGCAACGATTTTTTCTAAACTCCGTTTAGATCCTAATGAAAGATTGAAACTTAATTCAGAAATTCCCATAAGATGTAAGCATGTTCCTTAAATTTTGGAATTTCTATTTGTGAAAATGACAATAAAATTGTCTCAAAATTGCAGCAACTTCTCTTAAGATTGCCTCCGTTAAGATTTTCTACTCGACGTCTTTTCTAATTTTGGCAGCTCTGCAAACTTCACTATTTTCGATTTGTCTTATCCAAATATTCCTTGATCAACCTAGGTAGCTCATGCCCATTAAAGAATGCCTTCATCATATCCACCACATCATCACCTATAATATCCCAATAAGAGTGATAGAAACTGCCTTTAAAACCATCTGGATCTCCAGCACTGTCTCCATTGAGCCCATACACTGCCTGTTTCACCTCCTCACTTGTATGTTGCCTTAATAATTCTTCGTTCTGCTCATTGTCAATCAACCTTGGAACATGATCAATTATTCCAAAAGATGATGGAACTGTTTCTTCATGGAATTGAGCCTAAAAAAACTCACTACCTTATTAGCCAATTCTGTCCTATCTTCAACCCAATCCCCATCACTATTTTTTATTCTTTTCAATTGTAATCTCTTTATCTTGCCATTTACATGTGCATGGAAGAACTTGGTATTTCGATCACCATCACTAAACCAAGTCATCCCTGATTTCTGTTTCTAGAACTTCTCCTCCAGAGCCAACACTTTGAACAACTCAGCTTGCACCTTTTGAAGCCTCTCCCTATTTTGTATTGTAGGGTGAAGTTCAAATTGTGCTTCATGCACACGAACAACCTCTTACAGGCTTGCAATCTTCTGAAAAATGTCCCCAAAAGTTGCCCTACTCCATTTAGTTAGAGCGTTTTTCAACTTCTTTAGCTTATGATTGAATAAGATGAACGGATTTTCATGGAAATCAACATGCCAATTATCCTTAACCACTGTCTTGAAAGACTCATGATCAATCCAAAATTTTAAGAATCTAAAGCTCTTCTTGATAGGGAGTGAATCTGAACTGTATGAGATTAATAATGGACAGTGATTTGACCCTATCTTAGACAAATGAGTAATATCCAAACCTGGCCAAAGGTGCTGTAATTCCATATTAGCAAACACACGATCCAGCCTCTTAAAAATGCAAACTTCCTCAGCTCTTCCATTCCACCATGTGTATATACTTCCTTTGAAAACCATATCTGTGAGGTTTTATGTATTCATATAACGTCGAAAATCATCTACTTCATTCAGTGAGACTGGAAAACCTCCAAACTTCTCCTCTTCATCCCATATAACATTGAAATCTCCCCCCACAAGCCATGGTATAGTCATATCTCGAACCATATAATATAAAGAATCCCATAGCTCAATTATATCAATATGATCACACTTAGCATACACAAGGGTTAACATGAACTCTTTGTGCTCCTCAGTATCATATAGCTTCAAGGTTAGTTGTTGCACCATATTTATCTCCACTGTTACATCAAATATTTCATCAATGAAAGCCCAAATTTTGTTAGATGTATTTACCAAAGCTTGAGCAAAACCAATCTGCCTTCTATATTTCTCCAGCTTTTTTGATTGTTGCATAGGTTCCATTACCCCAATGAAATCAAAATGATACTGCCTTTGCATGGTAATGAGCCTTTCAGAGGCTCTTTGTGTGTTGACTGACCTGATATTCCATATGAGAGCATTCATTTTAATTGATGGATTTGGAAATAGTTCTCCTTGTTTGGACCCCAGGTTGGACATTAGGGACTTCCTTCACTTGTTTCTTCCTTCCTCTACCTGCTGATCTTCCTTTCTCAATATGCCTAGGAGATAAATCTCATTGTCTTGCAACATTCATAAAATTCTAGGCTGTTGATTCTGCATCCAAATCCTTCCCCTTGCATCCAATATTATCTTCCAGTTCCTTCCGAGCTTCTAGCAATATCATCTGATTCTTTGTTGGCTTAGTGATCACTTCCTTGCCTTCCTTTTGTTTGATCACATGATCTTCATTCACTGGTCTCCTATGCTGAGCAGCGGTTTCATTCTCCATAAATTCTAGATCCATAGGAGCTGGAGATTTAGTCACAACATCTGCACCTTGCTGTTTCTCACCTCCACCAGGGTCACCAGGATTAATTGGATCAGGAATAGATATTTAGATATTGGGGTAGTATTCTTTTGTGGAGTAGGGTTAGGGTTAGGGTTAGGGTTAGGGTTAGGGTTTATGTTTGATTTAGGACTAGTATGGATCACTGGATTCTTAGAGCTTGAGCCTGCCATATCCTTCACATTATCAATGTCTTTTGTAGTCTTTCCAGTTGCCATCACCTCCTCCTTGTTGGCATTTACATTAACACTGATTTCTTCACCTTGTACATCATCATCTTCTTCCATGTTGGCATTGGCATCTGCTTCAAAACCTTCAGATAGGTCACCCTCATCTGGATCTTCTTCCAGCTGATCACACCATAGCCTTCCACTGGTCAGATTAATTCTCTCCTTAATAACTCCCTGTTCAGTCGTTGCTTTAGTGTCATTTGATTAAATAAGAATCTCCTGACATGATTGGTTCATAGTAACATTGCCAGTAAAGGCTCTATTCACCCATTGAGTTGTTGTCTCCTTCGCTATTTCCTGCCCCTTTTCCTTTGCATTATTGGCTTCTTTTGTAACATTTAACTCCTTTGATGCCCTAGTCCCAAGTGAACTAGGAGTAAATTGAGGTGTTGCAACATTTAACTGTTTCCCAGTTTCCTTAGGAATAGGAGTAGGACTTTGCACATTACTTGTATTGACCAAAGCTAGCTAATTATTCTCATCTGCCTCACATTATTCAATCTCCAATGCAACAAACTTATTTGTAGTTTAAATATGTTGCGTACTAGCACCTCCAGCTGGAACAATTTCCTTACCACCATCTTGTATCTGCTGAACATTCCTAGAATTAATAGGAACAATTTCTTTTCCAGTTTGAACTTGTTCATTAGTCTGCTTTACACCACTTCTCACACGGTTATCTCTCACTTCTTTCCATTTTTCTCCTACATTCCCTACAATTTTACCACTTGACAAAATCATAATTGGATTCTTCGCATTGTTGGTGGCATTGCTCTTTGCAGTATCATCATGTTTTTCCTTGTTTGCTTCCACAAACACTTCTGGATGTAGTCTCCGACAGGTTTCTTCATTGTGCCCTTGTATCTTACATTCCTTGCCATACTTAGTAATGTAATCATATTGCACGCTCACCCATTCAGTTCTAACCTTGCCCGTAGCTTCGTCTTCAATGTCCATTCTAACTCTCTTAGGTGTAACGACCCGACCTGTCGTTTTGAGAATTTAAGCTCCGTTCAGTGTCATAAGGTCTTGAACAGCTTCGTATTATGTATATCGACTTGCGTGCATGGTTGAATTCAGTTACCGGATGATTCAGAGTCGAATTGGAAGAAGGACTGTTGTTGTGGAAGTTTAAACGGTGAAGTTTTGACCGAGATTTGACTTTTTATGTAAACGGCTCCAGAACGAGTTATGGATGATGTCAGCAGCTCCGTATGGTGATTTTGGGCTGAGGAGCGCGTCCATAATGTGCTTTTCGAGGTCTATGGTATATTTAGGCTTGAATTGGTGAAAGTTAGATTTTTGGCGATTTCGGCCGATAGGTGAAATCTTGATATTGAACCCGGAATGGAATTCCGGAAATAGCTGTAGGTTCGTAGTGTCATTTGTGACATGTGTGTCAAATTTGAGTTCATTCGGGCAAGTTTTGAGGTGTTTCGGCATCGATTGTGGATTTTGGAAAATTTCATTAGTTCTTAGGCTTGAATCCATGCATAATTGGCAATTTTGATGTTATGTGGTGTAATTTGAAGGCTCGACTAAGTTTGGATAAGGTATTAGGATTGGTTGGTAAGTTTGGTTGAGGTTCCGGGGGCCTCGGGGATGTTTCAGATGCTCAACGGGATGATTTTGGGCTTAGAAACCAGACAAACATTTGCTGATTCTAGTGTTTCGCACCTGTGGATGGGGAGCCGCAGGTGCGGACACGCAGGTGCAGTTTTGGTCAAGGGAAGCTAGGCTCGCAGGTGCGGACGGGGTTCCGAATGTGTGGAGTTGCAGATGCGGCCCAGTGATCGCAGGTGCGGCCCCAGTTCATTTAGTGAGTTTTCGCACCTGCGATGTATTTTTCGTAGGTGCAAGACTGCAGGTGCGGTCCAATTAGCTGCAGGTGCGATCATCGCTGGGCATAGAGCTTATATTCGAGGGTTTGTTCATTTTAACCCCATTTTTGATTTTGAGCTCGGGAGAAGACGATTCTTTCACGGATTTTCAGAGGAATCTTGTGGGTAAAGATTTCTTACTCGAATTTGGTCTTATTGCATTAATCTATTGTGGTTTTCCTTAATTAATCAAGGAATTTGAGAGTAAAAGTTTGGAAATGGGAGAAAAGTTCCCCAATTGAAAATCCCAAATTTGAGTGAGATTTTGACGTTGGATTTTGATGATTCTTGTTCGAGTGTTCTCATAAATGAGCGGGTGTTCATAATTTGTAAATTTTACCCAATTTCGAAATGTGGGTCCGGGGTACTTTATGGGCGATTTTCCTAATTTCGCGTCTTAGCTTCGAATTTATTAGTTAAACTAGTTGCTTGTAGTATTATTTACACGATGCTATTGATTTGATTAGATTTGGTCCATTTGGAGTCGGATACTCGTGGCACGAACATGATTTCAAGATTCATCTGAGCGGTTGAGGTAAGTATCTTGCCTAACTTTGTGTGGGGGAATTACCCCTTAGGATTAGAGTCTTCTATGTTGGTTTTTGTCAGTGTACGCGAGGTGACGAGTGTGTGCTCGTACTTATTTGTAGAAGGTTGACCTTTTAGGGTTCTTAGGTCCTTATATTTACCTTGTATGAAGTTGTTCTTGATACGCTTGAGTCCTTATTTACTTGTTTCCCCTCTACATGCTTTGATTAGAGCTAATTGCTTTAGGATCCACCCTTACTGCCTACTTGACTTTGATTTGACTTAACCAAAGGTTTTACCTCTCTATCATCATGCTATATTTTTCATAAACTACCTATAATTAATTAAATTGTTTGATATCCCTAAAAATTTGCTTAACCTCATAAGCGGTTTAGATAACTTATATCTTAGTCGACTTGTCCTTACTTGGAATTATTTGACTTGTGTTGTCTTCTTATTGTTGACTTGAGTTTGTGATTATTGCTTGTCTTGTTTTTCCCTGATCAAGTTTTTCCCTTTTCACTTAGTATTATGTTCCATGATTATCCCTTGTGAACGATGTTCTATTGTTTCTCTCTGAATTGAAGTTCTTGTATTGATTTATTCGCCGTATCTTTTGTCATTGTCATGGTTGCTTTGTATTTGATGCGGTGATGTACGAATCTTCCGCCGTGCTATAATTGTTGTTTTTGGTTGTTGCGCTTCATATTTAAATTTGGGAACTACGGACGTATTCTGGGAGATCACCCCTGTACTACATATTTACTTTGGGACTACGGACGTATTCCGGGAGATCCCCCTGTACTGCATATTTACTTTGGGACTACAGATGTATTCCGGGAGATCCCCCTGTACTGCATATTTACTTTGGGACTACGGACGTATTCCGGGAGATCCCATTGTACTGCATATTTACTTTGGCACTACAGACGTATTCCGGGAGATCCCCAGCATTGCATATTGTTTTGGGACTACAGACGTATTTGGGGAGATCCTCTGTATTGTGTGATAAATTCGGAACTACGGGACGGGATTCCGGCAGACTTTATTAAAGGAATTATGTTTGAAAGACAATTATTTGGGAAGTCCAATTTGAAAACAATTACCTTGAGTAAAACTATGTTTGAAGGATATTCCTTTGGAAAAAGAATATTTGAAAAATGTTCATGTTAAACAAAACTATGTTGAATGATATCCCTTTGGAAAAGAATATCTGAAAAATGCTTATGTTAAATAAAACTATTTTGAAGGATATCCCTTTGGAAAAGAATATTTGGAAAATGTTTATGCTAAAGAAAACTAAGTTTAAAGGACACTTTCTTGGGAGAAGTATATTTGAAAAGATTTCATCTTGAAGAAAAGTATGTCTGAGAGAAATCTCTTGGAAAAATTATATTTCAAAAGAATTTCCCTTTAAAAAGGATATTACCTTAATGCTTTCAATATAGAAACTTGTGGGTGAAAGTTTACACTCGAAGATTTTAACCATTTTAATGGTATTTGTGGCTAAGGCCTAGTGTGGAGACTAGTGCAGTGTTGAGTTACTACTTGTCCTTATTGTGTTGTGATTTTTGGACTTGGGCTGTGTTCCCGTCCATCCATTCTTTGTATTATTATGATGTTCCATCGTTATTTGCTGTATTTCCATCTGCATTGTAGTTGTTATGTTTTTAATTATATTGTGTAGTCATTAGATAGGTGTCATGCCCTGTCATTCCTATATTTATGCCTGTTAATTTATTAGACCAGTGGGTGGCTTGACTAGACCTCGTCACTACTTCACTGAGGTTACCCTTGATACTTACTGTG
Organism: Nicotiana paniculata; assembly: GCA_005239505.1. Classification (NCBI taxonomy): domain Eukaryota; kingdom Viridiplantae; phylum Streptophyta; class Magnoliopsida; order Solanales; family Solanaceae; genus Nicotiana; species Nicotiana paniculata. Next base: position 31,644 of record ML307570.1, on the reverse strand, counting down.
CACTGTTGTGGTGTGCTCATTTTACACTTCTGCGCATTTTTGTGCAGATCCAGGTATCGATTGTTAGTAGTTGTGCGGGTTCTTGCTGAGGAGACTCAAGGTAAACCTATCGTCGTGTTCGCAGGCTTCATAGTCACCTTCATATTATGTATTTACATTGTTTTACTTACTTCCGAATAGTTGTATATAGAAGTTGTAGTAAACTTTATAGAGCTTATGACTTGTACTACCGGGTTTTGGGAATATGCATTGTGTAAAGGAATTCTTTATTTAAAAAAAAATATATTTGATTTTTGCTTATTATTATTGCTATTCTATGAGTATTAGGCTTACCTAGTCATTAAGACTAGGTGCCATCATGATACCCAACAGAGGGTAATTTGGGTCGTGACAAGTTGGTATCAGAGCTCTAGGTTCATAGGTGTTATGAGTCATAAGCGAGTTTAGTAGTCTTGCGGATCGGTGCGGAGACGTCTGTACTTATCTCCGAGAGGCTACCAAACTATTAGGACAATTCCATTTTTTCATTCCTATCGTGCGAGTTCATTGACCTTGAAGTTTGAAATTTGTCATTCTATTCTCTCACAGNGGGGGGGGGGGGGGGGGGGGGGGCAGGCACCGGAGGCGCCTGTTATTACGCCTGGACTTCCGGAGACTTTAGCACAGTTCCTGAGCATGTTTTGTACATTGGCTCAGGCAGGGGTATTTCAGGTTGTACCAGTTACTTCACCGACCGGGGGAGGAGCCCAGACTCCCACTGTCCACACTCCAGAGCAGCGAGTTGATGTTGGACCGGGTCTAGGTGTCATAGTGACACAACCTATGGTTCTAGTTCAGCTCATGGTCAGAGCAGCAACATCTGAGGGAGAGCAGCTTAGATTCGCAAGGTTTAAGAGATATAACCCTCATACATTCAGCGGATTGGCTTCAGAGGGTGCACAGGGTTTTCTAGAGGAGTGCCATAGCATCCTCCGCACCTTGGATATTGTTGAGACGAGTGGGGTTGCTTTTACCACGTTCCAGCTTTAGGGAGCAGCTTATCAGTGGTGATGGGCATATGAGCTGTGTAGCCCGGCCGAGTCAACTTCACTTACATGGGGTCAGTTTTTAGAGATGTTCTTGAGAGAGTATTTACCTCAGTCCCTTCAGGATGCACGGCACGCAGAGTTTGAGCAACTGCGCCTGGGCACTATGTCAGTATTAGAGTATGCCATCAGATTCAGTGATTTGGCCAGGCATGCATCTGCCTTAGTCGCTACAGTTTGAGGGAGAGTCCGTAGATTCATTGAAGGGCTAAGGCATGATATTCGTTACAACATGGCTCAAGAGTTGGAGTCATATGTTTCATTTCAGCAGGTGGTAGGGATCGCTCGCCGGTTAGAGGGCATGTGGGACCGGGAGCGAGAGGAAAAACGAGATCAGGAGAGAGAGTCCATGGAGGCGAGGAGGCATCGCAGACCGGAGAGATATGCTGGTCCTTATTTTGGAGGTAGGGTGAATCATGGTAGAGGTTTTGTGGGTCAACTAGTTCAGTTTGCATTACCGGCTTCGCATGGGGTTCCAGGTACTCGTAGGTCTCAGAGTACTCGTATCGCACAGTTTCCACAACAACGCTAGCAGAGAGGTTGTTTTGACTGTGGAGATACCAGTCATAGGGTGAGAGATTGTCCCAGGCTCCGGGCAGCTGTGTTACAGCAGGCATTCAGGTGAGTAGAGGGCGCCAAGAGAGGGAGGCCCGGTCTGTTGATGTGTTTTGTATAGTAGGTTGGAGGCCGTTGCGCTAGATGTTATCTACATGCATGTTTTGGTTTGTTACAGAGGGGCATCATTTGTATTTCATTATAGCTCTGTTGGTCGGGACTAGTTCCCTCATTTATCGTTTTGTTTATGAGTGGGTTTCATGCTTTTCACTCTATTTTAGTGTTTGCTCCTATTGGGAGATTCGGTGAGTGGTAGTTCGTGTCTATTGTTTGTTTCTATTCATTACTGAGAGATATGAGACTAGTAGTAAGTTCCTGTTGTACAGTACGGTAGGCTTGATGTGATTCCTGAGTATAGCGGTTGCGAGCTGTGATTTTTATGCTCCAACGATGTGGGAACCAGTATGTTATTGTATTTTTGTTGAAGGAAGTGACCTAGTGAAAAGTTCCAGTTGGTGGGGGTATAAATCCTATTAGCGATTTAGAGTTGAGGGAGAAACCCTCGTGATTTCATGTGATTTGAAGTGTTCGAATCGGGCTGTGTACTGTGATATAAGTTATACCAGGATGGGATCCTTGTAATTTGTTCATGTTCTTTAATTACTTCCTTGTTATGTTGTTGTGTAAGTTAGCATTGATAGAGAGTTGTGCCTGTCGGGCTTGTTTTATAGTTTCCTTATGTGTTCTTCCTTTCCCATTTAGTCATTTTCGTTCTGTGCTCCTTGAGTTTTATCTTGCTGGTTGTGTTCCAGTTGGTGTTAGTTGTGGCTTGGTGAGTAGGGTGTCAAAGTTATGAGGTGTTCGTGTTTCTTGCATTATTATCGGAGTGATGAAGGTTGGGAATAGAGTTCTAGCGGATATGAGGCTAATTGTCGGTGTTAAGTTGATTTTGGGCAGCTATTGTGATCAGAAGTGTTATCAAGGGCCTATGTGTGGTGCGTTATGTTGTGTGGATGTACCTTGTGGGTGTAGGAATGAGTTAATGCAGCAAGTTGAGGCTGATACCGGATATGGATTTAGAGTCGGGCATTTTGTAGTAGGGAGAAGGTGAGAAATTGGGATATGAGGCTTATCGGTGTTGGTAGGAAGGCTAAATTGCAGTTGTTATGGTGTCGTCAGTCTTATGTAGATTGGGGTGACGTGGGATCACCCGCGGGTGTGTGTTTGAAGTGTGCATTCAGTGATTGGATGAGTACGAGGTGAATCTTGGCACGTTCGAGGACGAACATTTGTTTTAAGAGGGGGAGAATGTAATGACCTGACCGGTCATTTTGAGAATTTAAGCTCCGTTCGATGGCGTAAGGTTTTGAAAAGCTTCGTATTATGTATATCGACATGTGTGCATGGTTGAATTCAGTTACCCGATGATTCAGAGTCGAATTGGAAGAAGGACTGTTGTTGTGGAAGTTTAAACGGTGAAGTTTTGACCGAAATTTGGCTTTTTATGTAAACGGCTCCGGAACGAGTTATGGATGATGTCAGCAGCTCCGTATCGTATTTTGGGCTGAGGAGCGCGACCAGAATGTGTTTTTAAGGTCTGTGGTAGATTTAGGCTTGAATTGGCGAAAGTTAGATTTTCGGTGATTTCGGCCGATAGGTGAAATCTTGATATCGAGCCCGGAATGGTATTTCGGAAGTGGATGCAGGTTCGTAGTGTCATTTGTGAACTGTGTGTCAAATTTGAGGTCATTCGGGCTAGTTTTGACGTGTTTTGACATCGGTTGTGGATTTTGGAAAATTTCATAAGTTCTTAGGCTTGAATCCATACATAATTGGCAATTTTGATGTTATGGGGTGTGTATTGAAGGCTCGACTAATTTTCTATAAGGTATTAGGACTGGTTGGTAAGTTTGGATGAGGTCCCGGGGGCCTCGGGGATGTTTCGGATGTTCAACGGGATGATTTTGGGCTTAGGAACTAGCTGAAGCATTTGCTGGTTCTGGTGTTTCGCACCTGCGGATGGGGAGCCGCATGTGCGGACACGCAGGTGCACTGGAGGGCTTCACAGGTGCGTCTTTGGTCAAGGGCAGCCAGGCTCGCAGGTACAGACGGGGTTCGCAGGTGCGGAGCCGCAAATACGGCCTAGTGATTGCAGGTGCGGCCCTAGTTCATTTAGTGAGTTTATGCACCTGCGATGTATTTTCCGCAGATGCGGAACTGCAGGTGCGGTCCGATTAGCCGCAAGTGCGGTCATCGTTGGGCAGAGAGTTTATATTTGTGGGTTTTCACTCTATTTTTTATTTTGAGCTCGGGAGAAGGCAATTCTTTGACGGATTTTCAGAGGAATCTTGTGGGGTAATGATTTCTTGCTCGAATTTGGTTTTATTGCATTAATCTATTGTGGTTTTCCTCATTAAATCAAGGAATTTGAGAGTAAAAGTTTGGACATGGGAGATAAGTTCCCCAATTAAAAATCCGAGATTTGAGTGAGATTTTGACAATGGATTTTGATGATTCTTGTTCGAGTGTTCTCATAAATGAGCGGGTGTTCATAATTTGTAAATTTTACCCGATTTTGAGACGTGGTCCCGGGGTACATTATGGGCGATTTTCCTAATTTCGCGTCTTAGCTTCGAATTTATTAGTTAAACTAGTTGCTTGTAGTATTATTTACACGATGCTATTGATTTGATTAGATTTGAGCCATTTGGAGTCGGATACTCATGGCAAGAACGTGATTTCAAGTTTGATCCGAGCAGTTGAGGTAAGTATCTTGCCGAAATTTGTGTGGGGCAATTACCCCTTAGGATTAGAGTCTTCTATGTTGGTTTTTGTCAGTGTACACGAGGTGACGAGTGTGTGTTCGGACTTATTTGTATAAGGTTGACCATTTGGGGTTCTTAGGTCCTTATATTTACCTTGTATGAAGTTGTTCTTGATATGCTTGAGTCCTTATTTGCTAGTTTCCCCGCAACATGATTTGATTATAGCTAATTGCTTTAGGATCCACCCTTACTGCCTACTTGACTTAACCAAAGGTTTTACCTCTCTATCATCATGCCATATTTTTCATAAACTACCTATAATTAATTAAATTGTTGGATATCCCTAAAAATTTGCTCAATCTCATAAGGGGTTTAGATAACTTATATCTTAGTCGACTTGTCCTTACTTGGAATTATTTGACTTGTGTTGTCTTCTTATTGTTGACTTGAGTTTCTAGATTGTTGCTTGTCTTGTTTTTCCCTAATCAAGTTGTTCCCTTTACACTTAGTATTTTGTGCCGTGATTATCCCTTGTGAACGATGTTCTATTGTTTCTCTGTGAATTGAAGTTCTTGTATTGATTTATTCGTCGTATCTTGTGTCATTGTCATGGTTGCTTTGTATTTGATGTGGTGATGTACGAATCTTCCGCCGTGCTATAATTGTTGTTTTTGGTTGTTGCACTGTATATTTAAATTTAGGGACTACATGCGTATTCTGGGAGATCCCCCCTCTACTGCATATTCACTTTGGGACTACAGACGTATTCCGAGAGATCCCCCTGTACTGCATATTTAATTTGGGTCTATGAACGTATTCCGGGAGATCCCCCTGTACTGCATATTTACTTTGGGACTACGGACGTAATCCGGGAGATCCCCCTGTACTGCATATTTACTTTGGGTCTACAGACATATTCCGGGAGATCCCATTGTACTGCATACTTTGGGACTACAGCCGTATTCCGGGAGATCCCCCAACATTCCATATTGTTTTGAGACTACAGACGTATTCCGGGAGATCCTCTGTATTGTGTGATAAATTCGGAACTACGGGACGGAATTCCGGCAGACTTTATCAAAGGAATTATGTTTGAAAGACAATTATTTGGAAAGTCCAATTTGAAAACAATTACCTTGAGTAAAACTATGTTTGAAGGACATTCCTTTGGAAAAAGAATATTTTAAAAACGTTCATGATAAACAAAACTATGTTGAATGATATCCATTTGGAAAATAATATTTGAAAATGCTTATGTTAAATAAAACTATTTTGAAGGATATCCCTTTGGAAAAGAATATTTGGAAAATGTTTATGTTGAAGAAAACTATGTTTAAAGGACACTTTCTTTGGAGAAGTATATTTGAAAAGCTTTTATCTTTAAGAAAACTATATCTGAGAGACATCTCTTGGGAAAATTATATTTTAAAAGAATTTTCCTTTAAAAAGGATATTACCTTAAAGATTACAATATAGAAACTTGCGGGTGAAAGTTTACACTCGAAGATTTTGACCATTTTAATGGTATTTGTGGCGAAGGCCTAGTGTGGAGACTAGTGCAGTGTTGAGTTACTACTTTTCCTTATTGTGTTGTGATTTTTGGACTTGGGCTGTGTTCCCTTCCATCCATTCTTTGTATTATTATGATGTTCCGTCGTTAATTGCTGTATTTCCTTCCGCATTGTAGTTGTTATGTTGTTAATTGTATTGTGTAGTCATTAGATAGGTGTCATGCCCTGTCATTCCTATATTTATGCATGTTAATTTATTAGACCAGTGGGTGGCTTGACTAGTCCTCGTCATTACTTCACCGAGGTTAGTCTTGATACTTATTGGGCACCGCTGTGGTGTGGTCACTCTACACTTCTGCACATTTTTGTGCAGATCCAGGTATCGATCGTTAGTAGCTGTGCGGGTTCTTGCTAAGGGGAATCAAGGTAAACATGTCGTCGCGTTCGCAGGCTTTGAAGTCACCTTCATATTCTGTATTTACACTGTTTTACCTACTTCCAAACAATTGTATTAGTAAACTTTATAGAGCTTATGACTTGTACTACCGGGTTTTAGGAATATGCATTGCGTAAAGGAAGTCTTTATTTCAAAAAAAATATATTTGATTTTTGTTGCTATTCCATGAGTATTAGGCTTACCTAGTCCTTAAGACTAGGTGCCATCACGATACCCAACAGAGGGTAATTTGGGTCGTGACAAGTTGGTATCAGAGCTCTAGGTTCATAAGTGTTACGAGTCATAAACGAATTTAGTAGTCTTGCGGATCGGTGCAGAGACGTCTGTATTTATCTTCGAGAGGCTACCGAACTAGTAGGACAATTCCATTTCTTTCATTCTTATCGTGCGAGTTCATTTACTTTGAAGTTTTAAATTTGTCATTCTATTCTCTCACAGATGGTGATGACACGAGCTGCGATTCCTGATGATGTTACCCGCGAGACAGATGTCGCTAGGGACAGAGGCTGAGGTCGACGAAGAGCACGTGCCATAGTTAGGCAACCTACTAGAGCAGCCTTTGAGGAGCCACCAACAGTTCCAGTTTGGGGGCAGGCACCGGAGGCGCCTGTTGTTACCCCTGTACTTCGGAGACTTTAGCACAGTTCCTGAGCATGTTTGGTACATTGGCTCAGGCAAGGGTATTTCAGGTTGCACCAGTTACTTCATCGACCGGTGGAGGAGCCCAGACTCCCACCGTCCACACTCTTGAGCAACGAGTTCACGTTGGTCCGGGTCCAAGTGTCATAGTGACACAACCTGTGGTTCTAGTTTAGCTCATGGTCAGAGCAGCAACATCTGAGGGAGAGCAGCTTGGATTCACAAGGTTAAAGAGATATAACCCTCCTACATTCAGCGGATTGGCTTTAGAGATGGCACAGGGTTTTCTAGAGGAGTGCCATAGAATCCTCCGCACCTTAGATATTATTGAGACGAGTGGGGTTCCAGCTACTCGTAGGTCTCAGAGTACTCGTATCGCACAGTTTCCACAACCACGCCAGCAGAGAGGTTGTTTTGACTGTGGAGATACTAGTCACAGGGTGAGAGATTGTCCCAGGCTCTGGAAAGATGAGTTACATCAGGGCATTCAGGTTAGTAGAGGGCGCCCAAGACGAGGAGGCGCGGTCCGTTGATGTGTTTTATATAGTAGGATGGAGGCCGTTGCGCCAGATGTTATCGTACAGGTATGTTTTTGTTTGTTACAGAGGGGCACCATTTGTATTTCATTATAGTTCTATTGGTCGGGACAAGTTCCCTCATTTGTCGTTTCGTTTATGAGTGGGTTTCATGCGTTGCACTCTATTTTAGTGTTTGCCTGTTGGGAGATTCGGTGAGTGGTAGCCCGTGCCTATTGTTTGTTTCTATTCATTATTGAGAGATATGAGACTAGTAGTAATTTCCTTTTGTCTAGTACGGTAGGCTTGATGTGATTCCTGAGTATAGTGGTTGCGAGGTGTGATTCTTATGCTCCACCGGTGTGGGAACCAGTACGTTGTTGTATTTTTGTTGTAGTAAGTGACCTAGTGAAAAGTTCCAGTTGGTGGGGTATAGATCCTATTATCGATTTAGAGTTGAGGGAGAAACCCTCGTGATTTCATGTGATTTGAAGTGTTCGAATCGGGCTGTGTACCGTGATATAATTTATACCAGGATGGGATCCTTGTAATTTGTTCATGTGCTTTAGTTCTTTCCTTGTTATGTTTTTGTGTAAGTTAGTATTGATAGAGAGTTGTGCCTTTCGGGCTTGTTGGATAGTTTCCTTATGTGTTACTCCTTTCATATTCAGTCATTTTTGTTCTGTGCTCCTTGAGTTTTATTTTGCGGGTTGTGTGCTTGTTGGTGTTAGTTGTGGCTTGGTGATTCAGGTGTCAAAGTTATGAGGTCTTCGTGTTTCTTGCATTATTATCAGTGTGATGAAGGTTGGAAATAGAGTTCTATCGGATATGAGGCTAATTGTCGGTGTTGAGTTGATTTCGGGTTGCTATTGTGATCAGAAGTGTTATTAAGGGCCTATGTGTGGTGCTTTATGTTGTGTGGCCGTACCTTGTGGGGGCAGGCATGAGTTGATGCAGCTGGTTGAGGCTGATACCAGATATGGATTTAGAATCGAGCCTTTTGTAGTAGGAGAAGGTGAGGAATTGGGGTATGGGGCTTATCAGTGTTGGTAGGAAGGCTAAATTGCAGTTGTTATGCTGTCGTCAGTCTTATATAGATTGGGGTGATGTGGGATCACCCGCGGGTGTGTGTTGGAAGTGTGCATTCAGTGATTGCATGAGTTCGAGGTGAATCTTGGCACGTTCGAGGACGAACGTTTGTTTTAAGAGGGGGAGAATGTAACGACCCGACCGGTCGTTTTGAGAATTTAAGCTCCGTTCGGTGGCATAAGGTCTTGAACAACTTCGTATTATGTATATCGACTTGTGTACATGGTTGAATTTAGTTACCAGATGATTCAGAGTCGAATTGAAAGAAGGACTATTGTTGTGGAAGTTTAAACAATGAAGTTTTTACCGAAATTTGACTTTTCATGTAAACGGCTCCGTAACGAGTTATGGATGATGTCAACATATCCGTATGGTATTTTGTGTTGAAGAGCACGACCGGAATGTGTTTTCGAGGTCTGTGGTAGATTTAGGCTTGAATTGGCGAAAATTAGATTTTCGTTAATTTCTGCCGATAGTGAAATCTTGATATCGAGCCCGGAATGGAATTCCGGAAGTGGCTGTAGGTTCGTAGTGTCATTTGTGACCTGTGTGTCAAATTCGAGGTCATTCGGTCTAGTTTTGACGTGTTTTGGCATCGGGTGTGGATTTTGGAAAATTTCATAAGTTCTTAGGCTTGAATCCATGCATAATTGGCAATTTTAATGTTATGTGGTGTGTTTTGAAGGCTTGACTAAGTTTTGATAAGGTATTAGGACTGGTTGGTAAGTTTTGTTGAGGTCCCGGGGGCCTCGGGGATGTTTCGGATGCTCAACGGGATGATTAGGCTTAGAACTAGCTGAAGCAGTTGCTGGTTCTGGTGTTTCGCACCTGCGGATGGGGAGCCGCAGGTACGGACACGCAGGTGCGGTGGAGAGCGTCGCAGGTGCGGAGCCCAGATGCGGCCTAGTGATCGCAGGTGCGGCCCCAGTTCATTTAGTGATTTTTCGCACATGTGATGTATTTTCCGTAGGTGCGGGACTGTTGGTGTGGTCCAATTAGCCGTAGGTGCGGTCATCGCTGGGCAGAGAGTTTATATTCGTGAGTTTGTTCATTTTCACTCCATTTTTAATTTGAGCTCGGGAGAAGGCGATTCTTTGACAGATTTTCAGAGGAATCTTGTGGGTAATGATTTCTTACTCGAATTTGGTTTTATTGCATTAATCTATTGTGGTTTTCCTCATTTAATCAAGGAATTTGAGAATTAAAGTTTTGAAATCGAAAAAAAGTTCCCCAATTGAAAATCCGACATTTGAGTGAGATTTTGACGTCGGAATTTTATGATTCTTGTTCGAGGGTTCTCATAAATGAGTGGGTCTTCATAATTTGTAAATTTTACCCGATTTCGAGACGTGGGCCCGGGATACTTTATCGGCGATTTTCCTAATTTCGTGTCTTAGCTTCGAATTTATTAGTTAAAATAGTTGCTTGTAGTATTATTTACACGATGCTATTGATTTGATTAGATTTCGGCCATTTGGAGTCGGATACTCGTGGCAAGAACGTGATTTCAAGTTTGATCCGAGCGGTTGAGGTAAGTATCTTGCCTAACCTTGTGTGGGGGAATTACCCCTTAGGATTTGAGTCTTCTATGTTGTTTTTTGTCTGTGTACGCGAGGTGACGAGTGTGTGCTCGGACTTATTTTTAGAAGGTTGACCTTTTAGGGTTCTTAGGTTCTTATATTTACCTTGTATGAAATTGTTCTTGATATGCTTGAGTCCTTATTTTCTAGTTTCCCCTCTACATGCTTTGATTAGAGCTAATTGTTTTAGGGTCCACCCTTACTGCCTACTTGACTTTGATTTGACTTAACCAAAGGTTTTACCTCTCTATCATCATGCTATATTTTTCATAAAGTACCTAGAATTAATTAAATTGTTGGATATCCCTCAAAATTTGCTCAACCTCATAAGGGGTTTAGATAACTTATATCTTAGTCGACTCGTCCTTACTTTGAATTATTTGACTTGTGTTGTCTTCTTATTGTTGACTTGAATTTGTGGATTTTTTCTTGTCTTGTTTTTCCCTTATCAATTTGTTCCCTTTACACTTAGTATTCTGTGCCATGATTATCCCTTGTGAACGATACTCTACTATTTCTCTGTGAATTGAAGTTCTTGTATTGATTTACTCGTCGTATCTTGTGCCATTGTCATGGTTGCTTTTCATTTGATGTGGTTATGTACGAATCTTCCGCCGTGCTATAATTGTTGTCCTTGGTTGTTGCACTGCATATTTAAATTTTGGGACTACAGGCGTATTCTGGGAGATCCCCCCTGTACTGCATATTTACTTTGGGATTACGGACGTATTCTGGGAGATCCCCTTGTGCTGCATATTTACTTTGGGACTACAGACGTATTTCGGGAGATCCCCTTGTACTGCATATTTACTTTGGGACTACAGACGTATTCCTAGAGATCCCCCTGTACTGCATATTTACTTTGGAACTACGGACGTATTCTGGGAGATCCCCTTGTACTGCATATTTACTTTGGGAATACAGACGTATTCCGGGGATCCCCCTGTACTACATATTTACTTTGGGACTATAGACGTATTCCGGGAGATCCCCCTGTAATGCATATTTGCTTTGGGACTACAGACGTATTCAGGAGATCCCCCACCACTGCATATTTTTTTGGGACTACGGACGTATTCTGGGAGGTCCTCTCTATTGTGTGATAAATTCGGAACTACGGGACGGGATTGCGGTAGACTTTATGAAAGGAATTATGTTTGAAAGACAATTATTTGGAAAGTCCAATTTGAAAACAATTACCTTGAGTAAAATTATGTTTGAAGGACATTCCCTTGGAAAAAGAATATTTGAAAAATGTTCACGTTAAACAAAACTATGTTGAAGGATATCCCTTTGGAAAAGAATATTTGAAAATGCTTATGTTAAATAAAACTATTTTGAAGGATATACCATTGGAAAAGAATATTTGGAAAATGTTTATGTTGAAGAAACCTATGTTTAAAGGACACTTTCTTTGGAGAAGTATATTTGAAAAGATTTTATCTTGAAGAAAACTATGTCTGAGAAACATCTCTTGGGAAAATTATATTTCAAAAGAATTTCCCTTTAAAAAGGATATTACCTTAAAGCTTTCAATATAGAAACTTGCGGGTGAAAGTTTACACTCGAAGATTTTGACCATTTTAATGGTATTTGTGGCTAAGATCAAGTGTGGAGACCAGTGCAGTGTTGAGTTACTACTTGTCCATATTGTGTTGTAATTTTCGGACTTGGGCTGTGTTCCCGTCCATCCATTCTGTGTATTATTATGATATTCCATCGTTAATTGCTTTATTTCCTTCCACATTGTAGTAGTTATGTTGTTAATTATATTGTGTAGTCATTAGATAGGTGTCATGCCCTGTCATTCCTATATTTATGCCTGTTAATTTATTAGACCAGTGGGTGGCTTGACTAGTCCTCGTCACTACTTCACTGAGGTTAGTCTTGATACTTTATGGGCACCACTGTGGTTTGCTTATTCTACACTACTGCACATTTTTGTGCAGATCCAGGTATCGATCGTTAGTAGCTGTGCGGGTTCTTTGCTGAGGAGATTCAAGGTAAACCTGTCATCGCGTTCGCGGGCTTCTGAGTCACCTTCCTATTCTGTATTTACACTATTTTACTTACTTCCGAATAGTTGTATTTAGAAGTTGTAGTAAACTTTATAGAGCTTATGACTTGTACTACCAGGTTTTGGGAATATTCATTGTGTAAAGGAATTCTTTATTTCCAATTTTTTTTTTTTGATTTTTTTAGTTATTGTTTCTATTCCATGAGTAGTAGGCTTACAGGGTCCTCAAGACTAGGTGCCATCACGATATGGATTGGTGGGTAATTTGGGTCGTGACAAGTTGATATCAGGGCTCTAGGTTCATAGGTGTTATGAGTCATAAGCCAGTTTAGTAGAGTCTTGCGGAGACGTCTGTACTTATCTTCGAGAGGCTAAAGAACGATTAGGACAATTCCATTTCTTTCGTTCCTATCGTGCGAGTTCATTGACCTTGAAGTTTGAAATTTGTCATTCTATTCTCTCACAGATGATGAGGACAGGAGCCGCAGTTCTTAATAATGTTACCCCCGAGACATATGTCGCTAGGGAAAGAAGCCGAGGTCGACGAAGAGCACGTGCCGCGGTTAGGCCACCTACTAGAGAAGCCTTTGAGGAGCCACCAACAGTTCCAGTTGGGGGGCAGGCACCGGAGGCGCCTGTTGTTACCCCTGGACTTCAGGAGACTTTAGCATAGTTCCTGAGCATGTTTGGTACACTGGTTCAGGTAGGGGTATTTCAGGTTGCACCAGTTACTTCACCGACCGGGGGAGGAGCCCAGACTCCCACCTTCCACACTTCAGAGCAGCACGTTGGTCCGGGTCCAGGTGTCATAGTGACACAGCCTACTGTTCTAGTTTAGCTCATGGTCGGAGCAACAACATCTGAGGGAGAGCATCTTAGATTCACAAGGTTCAAGAGATATAACCATCCTACATTCAGCGGATTGGCTTCAGAGAGTGCATAGGGGTTTCTAGAGAAGTGCCATAGAATCCTCCGCACCTTGGATATTATTGAGATGAGTAGGGTTGCTTTTACCACGTTCCAGCTTCAGGGAGAAGCTTATTAGTGGTAGCAGGCATATGAGCTGTGTAACCCGACCGAGTCAGCTTCACTTACATGGGGTCAGTTTTTAGAGATGTTCTTGAGAGAGTTTGTACCTCAGTCACTTCTGGATGCATGGCGCGCGGAGTTTGAACAGCTGCGCCAGGGCACTATGTCAGTATTAGAGTATGCCATCAGATTCAGTGATTTGGCCAGGCAAGCACATGCCTTAGTCGCTACAGTTAGAGGGCGAGTCCGTAGATTCATTGAAGGGCTCATGCATGATATTCGGTACAGCATGGCTCGATAGTTGGACTCATATGTTTCGTTTCAGCAGGTGGTAGGGATCTCTCGCCGGTTAGAGGGTATATGGGACCGGGAGCGAGAGGAAAAACGTCATCAGGAGAGAGAGTCCAGGGAGGCGAGGAAGCCTCGTAGACCATAGAGAAATGCTGGTCCTTATTTTGGAGGTAGGGTGCGTCACGGTAGAGGTTTTGTGGGTTAACCAGTTCAGTTTGCATTACCGGCTTCGCATGGGGTTCCAGGTACTCGTGGGTCTTAGAGTACTCTTTTCACAGTTTCCACAACCACGCCAGCAGAGAGGTGGTTTTGAGTGTGGAGATACCAGTCACAGGGATATTCCCAGGCTCCGGGCAGCTATGTTATAGCAGGGCATTCAGGTAAGTGGAGGGTGCCCAAGAGAGGGAGGCCCGATCCGTTGATGTGTTTTGTATAGTAGGCTGGAGGCCATTGCGCCAGATGTTATCGTACATGTATGTTTTGGTTTGTTATAGAGGGGCACCATTTTTATTTCATTATAGCTATGTTGGTCAGGACAAGTTCCCTCATTTTTCATTTCGTTTATGAGTGGGTTTCATGCTTTGCACTCTATTTTATTGTTTGCTCCTGTTGGGAGATTCCTGTTGTCTAGTACGGTAGGCTTGATGTGATTCCTGAGTATAGTGGTTGCGAGTTGTGATTCTTACGCTCCACCAGTGTGGGAACCAGTACGTTGTTGTATTTTTTGTCTATGGAAGTGACCTAGTGAAAAGTTCCAGTTGGTGGGGTATAAATCCTATTAGCTATTTAGAGTTGAGGGCGAAACCCTCGTGATTTTAAGTGATTTGAAATGTTCGAACCGGGCTGTGTAGCGTGATGTAAGTTATACCAGGATGGGATCCTTGTGATTCGTTCATGTGCTTTAATTCATTCCTTGTTATGTTGTTGTGTAAGTTAGCATTGATAGAAAGTTGTGCCTGTCGGGCTTGTTTGATAGTTTCTTTATGTGTTCCTCCTTTCTTATTAAGTCATTTTCGTTATGTGCTCCTTGAGTTTTATCTTGCGGGGTGTGTGCCCGGTGGTGTTAGTTGTGGCTTGGTGATTAGGATGTCAAAGTTATGAGGTGTTCGTGTTTCTTGCATTATTATCGGAGTGATGGAGGTTGGGAATAGAGTTCTATCGGATATGAGGCTAATTGTCGGTGTTGAGTTGATTTAGGGCAGCTATTGTGATCAGAAGTGTTATCAAGGGCCTATGTGTGGTGCGTTATGTTGTGTGGCCGTATCTTGTGGGGGTAGGCATGAGTTGATGCAGCTGGTTGAGGTTGATACCAGATATGGGTTTAGAATCGGGCCTTTTGTAGTAGGGAGAAGGTGAGAAATTGGGGTATGAGGCTTATCGGTGTTGGTAGGAAAGCTAAATTGCAATTGTTATGGCGTCGTCAGTCTTATGTAGATTGGGATGACGTGGGATCACCCGTGGGTGTGTGTTGGAAGTGTGCATTCAGTGATTGGATGAGTTCGAGGTGAATCTTGGCACGTTCGAGGACAAACATTTGTTTTAAAAGGGGGAGAATGTAATGACCTGACCGGTCGTTTTAAGAATTTAAGCTCCGTTCGGTCGCATAAGGTCTTGAAAAACTTCATATTATGTATATCGACTTGTGTGCATGGTTGAATTCAGTTACCGGATGATTCAGAGTCGAATTTGGAAGAAGGACTGTTGTTGTTGAAGTTTAAACGGTGTAGTTTTGGCCGAAATTTGACTTTTTATGTAAACAGCTCCGGAACGAGTTATGGATGATGTCAGCAGCTCCGTATGGTGTTTTGGGCTGAGGAGCGCTTCCGGAATGTGTTTTTCCAGGTCTGTGGTAGATTTAGGCTTGAATTGGTGAAAGTTAGATTTTGGCGATTTCGGCCGGTAGGTGAAATCTTGATATCGAGCTCGGAATGGAATTCCAGAAGTGGCTGTAGGTCGTAGTACCATTTGTGACCTGTGTGTCCCATTTGAGGTCATTCGGGCTAGTTTTGACGTGTTTTGGCATCGGTTATGTATTTTGGAAAATTTCATAAGTTCTTAGGCTTGAATCCATGCATAATTGGCAATTTTGATGTTATGTGGTGTGTTTTGAAGGCTCGACTAAGTTTGTATAAGGTATTAGGACTGGTTGGTAAGTTTGGTTGAGGTCCCGGGGGCCTCGAGGATGTTTCGGATGCTCAACGGGATAACTTTAGGCTTAGAAACTAGCTGAAGCATTTGCTGGTTCTGATGTTTCGCACCTGCGGATTCGGAGCCGCAAATGTGGATACGCAGGTGCGGTGGAGGACGTCGCAGGTGTGCGGTTTTGGTCAAGGGCAGCCAGGCTCGCAGGTAGATGTGGCCTAGTGATCGAAGGTGCGACCCCAGTTAATTTAGTGAGTTTTCGCACCTGCGATGTATTTTCCGTAGCTGCGGGACTGCAGGTGCGGTCTGATTAGCCGCAAGTGCAGTCGTTGCTGGGCAGAGAGTTTATATTCGTGGGTTTGTTCATTTTAACTCCATTTTTGATTTTGAGCTCGGGTAAAGGCGATTCTTTGATGGATTTTCAGTGGAATCTTGTGGGTAACAATTTCTTACTCGAATTTGGTTTTATTGCATTAATCTATTGTGGTTTTCCTCATTCAATCAAGGAATTTGAGAGTAAAAGTTTGGAAATGGGAGAAAAGGTCCCCAATTGAAAATCCGAGATTTGAGTGACATTTTGACGTTGAATTTTGATGATTCTTGTTCGAGTGTTCTCATAAATGAGCGGGTGTTCATAATTTGTAAATTTTACCTGATTTGGAGACGTGGGCCCGGGGTACTTTATGGGCGATTTTCCTAATTTCACGTCTTAGCTTCGAATGTATTAGTTAAACTAGTTTCTTGTAGTATTATTTACACGATGCTATTGATTTGATTAGATTTGGGCCATTTGGAGTCGGATACTCGTGGCAAGAACGTGATTTCAAGTTTGATCCAACCGGTTGAGGTAAGTATCTTGCCTAACCTTGTGTGGAGGAATTACCCCTTAGGATTTGAGTCTTCTATGTTGGTATTTGTCCGTGTACGCGAGGTGACGAGTGTTTGCTCGGACTTATTTGTAGAAGGTTGACCTTTTAGGGTTCTTAGGTCCTTATATTTACCTTGTATGAAGTTGTTCTTGATACGGTTGAGTCCTTATTTGTTAGTTTCCCCTCTACATGCTTTGATTAGAGCTAATTGCTTTAGGATCCACCCTTACTGCCTACTTGACCCTGATTTGACTTATCGAAAGGTTTTACCTCTCTATCATCATGCTATATTTTTCATAAACGACCTATAATTTATTAAATTGTTGGATATCCCTCAAAATTTACTCAACGCCATAAGGGGTTTAGATAACTTATATCTTAGTCGACTTGTCCTTACTTGGAATTATTTTACTTGTGTTGTCTTCTTATTGTTGACTTGAGTTTGTGGATTGTAGCTTGTCTTGTTTTTCCCTGATCAAGTTGTTCCCTTTACACTTAGTATTCTGTGCCGTGATTATCCCTTGTGAACGATGTTCTACTGTTTCTCTATGAATTGAAGTTCTAGTATTAATTTATTCGTCGTATCTTATGTCATTGTCATGGTTGCTTTGTATTTGAATTGGTGATGTACGAATCTTCCGCCGAGCTATAATTGGTGTCTTAGGTTGTTGCACTGCATATTTAAATTTGTGGACTACAGGCTTATTCTGGGAGATCCACCCTGTATTGCATATTTACTTTGGGACTACGGACGTATTCCGGGAGATCCCCCTGTACTGCATATTTACTTTGGGACTACAGACGTATTCCGGGAGATCCTCTTGTACTACATATTTACTTTGGGACTGCGGATGTATTCCGGGAGATCCTCTGTATTGAGTGATAAATTCGGAACTACGGGAAAAGATTCCGGTAGACTTTATGAATGGAATTATGTTTGAAGGACAATTATTTGGAAAGTCCAATTTGAAAACAATTACCTTGAGTAAAACTATGTCTGAAGGACATTCCCTTGGAAAAAGAATATATAAAAAGTGTTCATGTTAAACAAAACTATGTTGAAGGATATCCCTTTGGAAAAGAGTATTTGAAAATGCTTATGTTAAATAAAACTATGTTGAAGGATATACCTTTGGAAAAGAATATTTGGAAAAAGTTTATGTTGAAGAAAACTATATTTAAAGGACACTTTCTTTGGAGAAGTATATTTGAAATGCTTTTATCTTGAAGAAAACTATGTCTGAGAGACATCTCTTGGGAAAATTGTATTTCAAAAGAATTTCCCTTTAAAAAGGATATTACCTTAAAGCTTTCAATATAGAAACTTGCGGGTGAAAGTTTACACTCGAAGATTTTTACCATTTTAATGGTATTTGTGGCTAAGGCCTAGTGTGGAGACTAGTGCAGTGTTGAGTTACTACTTGTCCTTATTGTGTTGTGATTTTCGGACTTGGGTTGTGTTCCTGTCCATCCATTCTGTGTATTATTATGATGTTCCGTCGTTAATTGTTGTATTTCCTTCCGCATTATAGTTGTTATGTTGTTAATTATATTGTGTAGTCATTAGATAGGTGTCATGCCCTATCATTCTTATATTTATGCCTGTTAATTTATTAGACCAGTGGGTGGCTTGACTAGTCCTCGTCACTACTTCACTGAGGTTAGTCTTGATACTTTATGGGCACCGCTGTGGTGTGCTCATTCTACATTTCTACACATTTTTGTGCACATCCAGGTATAGATCGTTAGTATCTGTGTGGGTTTTTGCTGAGGAGACTCAAGGTAAACCTGTCGTCACGTTTGCAGGCTTCGGAGTCACCTTCCTATTCTGTATTTACACTGTTTTACTTACTTTCAATCAGTTGTATTTATAAGTTGTAGTAAACTTTATAGAGCTTATGACTTATACTACCGGGTTTTGGGAATATGCATTGTGTAAAGGAATTCTTTATTTCAAAACTATATATTTGATTTTTGTTTATTATTGTTGCTATTCCATGAGTATTAGGCTTTCCTAGTCCTCAAGACTAGGTGCCATCACGATACGCAATGGAGGGTAATTTGGGTCGTGACAAGTTGGTATCAGAGCTCTAGGTTCATAGGGATTACGAGTCATAAGCGACTTTAGTAGAGTCTTGCGGATCGGTGCGGAGACGTATGTACTTATCTTCGAGAAGCTACTGAACTATTAGGACAATTCCATTTCTTTCATTCCTATCCTGCGAGTTCATTGACCTTGAAGTTTGAAATTCGTCATTCTATTCTCTCATAGATGGTGAGGACACGAGCCGTGGTTCCTAATGATGTTACCCCCGAGACAGATGTTGCTAGGGACAAAGGCCGAGGTCGACGAAGAGCATGTGCCGGGGTTAGGCCACCTACTAGAGCAGCCTTTGAGGAGCCACCAAAATTTCCAGTTGAGGGGAAGGCACCGGAGCCGCCTGTTGTTACCCCTGGACTTCAGGAGACTTTAGCACAGTTCCTGAGCATGTTTGGTACATTGGCTCAGGCAAGGGTATTTCAGGTTGCACCAGTTACTTCACCGACCGGGGGAGGAGCCCAGACTCCCACCGTTCATACTCCAGAGCAATGAATTCACGTTGGTCCGGGTCCAAGTGTCATAGTAACACAGCCTATGGTTCTAGTTTAGCTCATGGTCGGAGCAACAACATCTGAGGGAGAGCAGTTTAGATTCGCAAGGTTCAAGAGAAATAACCCTCCTACATTCAGCAGATTGGCTTCAGAGAGTGCACAGGGTTTTCTAGAGGAGTGGCATAGCATCCTCCGCACCTTGGATATTTTTGAGATGACTGGGGTTGCTTTTACCACGTTCCAGCTTCAGGGAGCAGCTTATCAGTGGTGGCGGGCATATGAGCTGTGTAGCCCGGATGAGTCAACTTCACTTACATGGGGTCAGTTTTCAGAGATGTTCTTGAGAGAGTTTGTACCTCAGTCACTTCAGGATGCATGGCGCGCGTAGTTTGAGTAGCTGCGCTAGGGCACTATGTCAGTATTAGAGTATGCCATCAAATTCAGTGATTTGGCCAGGCATGCACCTGCCTTAGTCGCTACAGTTAGAGGGCGAGTCCGTAAATCCATTGAAGGGCTCATGCATGATATTCCGTACAACATGGCTCAAGAGTTGGAGTCATATGTTTCATTTCAGCAGGTGATAGGGATCGCTCGCCGGTTAGAGGGCATGTGGGACAGGGAGCGAGAGGACAAACGAGATCAGGAGAGAGAGTCCAGTGGGCGAGGAGGCCTCGTGGACCGGAGAGATATGCTGGTCCTTATTTTGGAGGTAGGGTGCATCACAGTAGAGGTTTTGCGGGTCAGCCAATTCAGTTTTCATTACCGGCTTCGCATGGTGTTCCAGGTACTCGTGGGTCTCAGAGTACTCGTATCGCATGGTTTCCACAACCATGCCAGCAGAGAGGTTGTTTTGAGTGTGGAGATACCAGTCACATGGTGAGAGATTGTCCTACGCTCCGGGCAGCTGTGTTACAGCAGGGCATTCAGGTGAGTAGAGGGCGCCCAAGAGGGGGAGGCTCGGTCTGTTGATGTGTTTTGTATAGTAGGCTGGAGGCCGTTGCACTAGATGTTATCTTACATGTATGTTTTTGTTTGTTACAGAGGGGCACCATTTGTATTTCATTATAGTTATGTTGGTTGGGACAAGTTCCCTCATTTGTCGTTTCGTTTATGAGTGGGTTTCATGCTTTGCACTCTATTTTAGTGTTTGCTCCTGTTGGGAGATTCGGTGAGTCGTAGCCCGTGTCTATTGTTTGTTTCTATTCGTTATTGCGATATATGAGACTAATAGTAATGTCCTGTTGTCCAGTACGGTAGGCTTGATGTGATTCCTGAGTATAGTGGTTGCGAGCTGTGATTCTTATTCTCCACCGGTGTGGGAACCAGTACGTTGTTGTATTTTTGTTGAAGCAAATGATCTAGTGAAAAGTTCAAGTTGGTGGGGTATAAATCCTATTAGCAATTTAGAGTTGAGGGCGAAACCCTCGTGATTTCATGTGATTTGAAGTGTTCGAGCTGGGCTGTATGCCGTGATATAAGTTATACCAGGATGGGATCCTTGTGATTCATGTGCTTTAATTCCTTCCTTGTTTTGTTGTTGTTTAAGTTAGCATTGATAGAGAGTTGTGCCTGTCAGGCTTGTTTGATAGTTTCCTTATGTGTTTCTCCTTTCATATTCAGTCATTCTCGTTCTGTGCTCCTTGAGTTTTATCTTGCGGGGTGTGTGCCCGGTGGTGTTAGTTGTGTCTTGGTGATTCGGGTGTCAAAGTTATGAGGTCTTCTTGTTTCTTGCATTATTATCAGTGTGATGGAGGTTGGGAATAGATTTCTATCAGATATGAGGCTAATTGACGGTGTTGAGTTGATTTTGGGCAGCTATTGTGATCAGAAGTGTTATCAAGGGCCTATGTGTGGTGTGTTATGTTATGTGGCCATATCTTGTAGGGGTAGGCATGAGTTGATGCAGCTGGTTGAGGCTGATACCGGATATGGATTTAGAATCGGGGGCCTTTTGTAGTAGGAGAAGGCTAGAAATTAGGGTATGAGGCTTATTAATGTTGGTAGGAAGGCTAAATTGCAGTTGTTATGGTGTCGTCAGTCTTATGTAGATTGGGGTGACGTGGGATCACCCGCGGGTGTGTGTTGGAAGTGTGCATTCAGTGGTTGGATGAGTTCGAGGTGAATCTTGGCACGTTCGAGGACGAACATTTGTTTTAAGAGGGGGAGAATGTAACGACCTGACCGGTCGTTTTAAGAATTTAAGCTCCGTTCGGAGGCATAAGGTCTTGAACAATTTCGTATTATGTATATCGACTTGTGTGCATGGTTGTATTCAGTTACCAGATGATTCAGAGTCGAATTGGAAGAAAGTCTATTGTTGTGAAAGTTTAAGCGGTGAAGTTTTGACCAAAATTTAACTTTTTATGTAAACGGCTCCGGAACGAGTTATGGATGATGTCAGCAGCTCTGTATGGTATTTTGGGCTGAGGAGCGCGTCCGGAATGTGTTTTTCGAGGTCTGTGGTAGATTTAGGCTTGAATTGGCGAAAATTAGATTTTTGGCGATTTCGACCGATAGGTGAAATCTTGATATCGAGCCCGAAATGGAATTCCAGAAGTGGATGTAGGTTCGTAGTGTCATTTTTGACCCGTGTGTTAAATTTGAGGTCATTCGGGCTAGTTTTGACATATTTTGGCATCGGTTGTGGATTTTGGAAAATTTCATAAGTTCTTAGGCTTGAATCCATGCATAATTGGCCATTTTGATGTTATGTGGTGTGTTTTGAAGGCTCGACTAAGTTTGTATAAGGTATTAGGAATGGTTGGTAAGTTTGGTTGAGGTCCCGGGGGCCGCGAGGATGTTTTGGATGCTCAACGGGATGACATTGGGTTTAGAAACTAGCTGGAACATTTGCTGGTTCTGGTGTTTCGCACCTGCGGGCAGGGAGCCGCATGTGCAGACACGCAGGTGCGGTTTTGGTCAAGGGAAGCCAGGCTCGCAGGTAGATGCGGTCTAGTGATCGCAGGTGCAACCCCAGTTCATTTAGTGAGTTTTCGCACCTGCGTTGTATTTTCCGCAGGTTCGGGACTGCAGGTGCGGTCATCGCTGGGCAAAGAGTTTATATTCGTGGGTTTGTTCATTTCACTCCATTTTTTATTTTGAGCTCGGGAGAAGGCGATTCTTTGATGGATTTTCAGTGAAATCTTGTGAATAACGATTTCTTACTCGAATTTGGTTCTATTGAATTAATCTATTGTGGTTTTCCTCATTTAATCAAGGAATTTGAGAGTAAAAGTTTGGAAATGAGAGAAAAGTTCCCCAATTGAAAATTCGAGATTTGAGTGACATTTTGACGTTGAATTTTGATGATTCTTGTTCGAGTGTTCTCATAAATGAGCGGGTGTTCATATTTTGTAAATTTTACCCGATTTCGAGACGTGGGCCCGGGGTACTTTATGGGCGATTTTCCTAATTTCGCGTCTTAGCTTCGAATTTATTAGTTAAACTAGTTGCTTGTAGTATTATTTACACGATGCTATTGATTAGATTAGATTTGGGCCATTTGGAGTCGGATACTCGTGGCAAGAACGTGATTTCAAGTTTGATCCGAGCGGTTGAGGTAGGTATCTTTCCTAAACTTGTGTGGGGGAATTACCCCTTAGGATTTGAGTCTTCTATGTTGGTTTTTGTCCATGTATGCGAGGTGACGAGTGTCTGCTCGGACTTATTTGTAGAAGGTTGACCTTTTAGGGTTCTTACGTCCTTACATTTAACTTGTATGAAGTTGTTCTTGATACGCTTGAGTCCTTATTTGCTAGTTTCCCCTCTACATGCTTTGATTAGAGCTAATTGCTTTAGGATCCACCCTTACTGCCTACTTGACTCTGATTTGACTAAACCAAAGGTTTTACCTCTCTATCATCATGCTATATTTTTTATAAACTACCTACAATTAATTAAATTGTTGGATATCCCTCAAAATTTGCTCAACCCCATAAGGGGTTTAGGTAACTTATATCCTAGTCGACTTGTCCTTAGTTGGAATTGTTTGACTTGTGTTGTCTTCTTATTGTTGACTTGAGTTTGTTGACTGTTGCTTGTCTTGTTTTTCCCTGATTAAGTTGTTCCCTTTACACTTAGTATTCTGTGCCGTGATTATCCCTTGTGAACGATGTTCTACTGTTTCTCTGTGAATTGAAGTTCTTGTATTGATTTATTCATCGTATCTTGTGTCATTGTCATGGTTGCTTTGTATTATATGTGGTGATGTACGAATCTTCCGCCGTGCTATAATTGTTGTCTTTGGTTGTCGCACTGCATATTTAAATTTGGGGACTACATGCGTATTCTAGGAGATCCCCCTTGTACTGCATATTTACTTTGGGACCACGGACGTATTCCGGGAGATCCCCCGGTACTGCATATTTACTTTGGGACTATGGACGTATTCCGTGAGATCCCCCTATACTGCATATTTACTTTGGGACAACGGACGTATTCCGGGAGATCCTCCAGCACTGCATATTATTTTGGGACTACAGTATTCCGGGAGATCCTCTGTATTGTGTGATAATTCGGAACTACAGGACGTGATTCCGGTAGACTTTATGAAAGGAATTATGTTTGAAGGACAATTATTTGGAAAGTCCAATTTGAAAACAATTACCTTGAGTAAAACTATGTTTGAAGGACATTCCTTTGGAAAAAGAATATTTATAAAGTGTTCATGTTAAACAAAACTATGTTGAAGGATATCCCTTTGGAAAAGAATATTTGAAAATGCTTATGTTAAATAAAACTATGTTGAAGGATATCCCTTTGGAAAAGAATATTTGGAAAATGTTTATGTTGAAGAAAACTATGTCTGAGAGACATCTCTTGGGAAAATTATATTTCAAAAGAATTTCCCTTTAAAAAGGATATTACCTTAAAGCTTTCAATATAGAAACTTGCGGGTGAAAGTTTACACTCGAAGATTTTAACCATTTTAATGGTATTTGTGGCTACGGCCTAGTGTGGAGACTAGTGCAGTGTTGAGGTACTACTTGTCCTTATTGTGTTGTGATTTTAGGACTTGGGTTGTGTTCTCGTCCATCCATTCTATGTATTATTATGATGTTCCGTCGTTAATTGTTGTATTTCCTTCCGCATTGTAGTTGTTATATTGTTAATTATATTGTGTAGTCGTTAGATAGGTGTCATGCCCTGTCATTCCTATATTTATGCCTGTTAATTTATTAGACCAGTGGGTGGGTTGACTAGTCCTCGTCACTACTTCACTGAGGTTTGTCTTGATACTTACTGGGCACCGCTGTGGTGTGCTCATTCTACACTTCTACACATTTTTGTGCAGATCCAGGTATCGATCGTTAGTAGCTGTGCGGGTTCTTGCTGAGGAGACTCAAGGTAAGCCTGTCATCGCGTTCACAGGCTTCAGAGTCACATTCCTTTGTGTTTTTACACAGTTTTACTTACTTCCTAACAATTGTATTTAGAAGTTGCAGTAAACTTTATAGAGATTATGACTTTTAGTACCGGGTTTTGGGAATATGCATTGTATTATTGTTGCTATTCCATGAGTATTAGGCTTACCTAGTCCTTAAGACTAGGTGCCATCACGATACCCAACAGAGGGTAATTTGGGTCGTGACATTAGGTAGGTCATCTAATAAATACACTTGAACCTTAACTCTTGGACATGTTGGCCTGGTTTTATTGACAGTAGCCAGGTCGAAGTGTAAGGGAGTGCCATCTGCTGATGGTGATGAAAATAAGCACTCCCTCAAAAATAAAGTTGGTAACAAATTTGGAAAAGAAATCCAAGCCATCACCTTAGGAGTCTCCTCACCAGGCTTGAATTTAGTGTCATAGATTAAAGGACGCATTTGGTATTCATAACCATCTTTAGCTTTCAAGTAGTATGCAACCTTGGATGTAAGATTAGCGTAATCCTCTAACAAAGTAATCCTGATCAACACATGACGATCTCTAAGAAATCGAATATTACATTCATCTTTGATTTCATATTGAGCAGGAAGAATTCTACGAATTTCTTGAATGCCAGGCCATCCATAGGAAAATTTTCCAAGAACAACATATTGAAGGCCCTCGATAATGTTCATCCTTTCTACCTCTGCTTGAGTCCACTTGATTAAAGGTTGTCCATGAAGATATTGAACTGATTTCATGGGGATTGGCTCGACAGTTTTTGCGATAGATGTACTCGCATGCATGGCAGCATTCAAAGCATTGGGTTTTAGAATTTTTGTATCATCTAAAGGTTGGGAATTTGTAGGGGGATCGTGTTGAGGCGTGCAACCCGATCCCACCGTACAGTTTACACTCCACCCTTGTTACCTCTCCACCCTTATTACTTCGTGTTGCGGCGTGCAACCCGATCCCACCAGACCATCACATTTCATAGCAAACAATAACAGCACACAATTCAATCACTGGGCTTCATATCATCAAGAGTACAATTTCATAACACCCAAACAATCATGTTTTCACAATAGTATTTATCATCCATTAATTCAACCACAAAGGTTCTCATCAACAAGAATATAAATTCATTACAACCAACAATCCATATGAAGTTAAGCCACAATAAACCTTGCCAACAATGAGTCATATACGATATTTCCATGGTCATTTAGTTCAATTAGATCAATTCACGATTCCCTTTCATTACTTGTTACACATCCCTTATCACTTATATACATTTACACATTTGAGTTCGTTACCATTCTTTCATACCAACATACTCAAGCATTTAACGAACCTTGCACATGATAGAGTAATCACATAGAAATCACCTTTCCCAATTTCAATTATCACGATAGTTGTCTAAGAAAAAAATTAGAGACTGAAATCTAACACCTCAACACAACCGGACAATAAATTCACATATACTCAGCAAGAAATTCATACCGAATGTTCGGACACCAACAAGGTGACTCTACGAAGATTAAAGTTAGCCATACATACCTCAGGTCGTCCCCTTTTTAATTTCTATCACAATTCGCCGGACCGTCTAGCACCGTCAATCTATTCCACAATGTGACATATTTCAATTAGAATTAGGAATATTTGACTCAATTGAGCATTTAGTCAAACACTATGTCACCTCTTATACTACTAACCCCCTTTTGAGAATAATTACCCAAACTTATTTTTCCCTTTACTAGATTACGGGGTTTAACTCACATGCATGCAATATTTCAACTTCTTATTTTCAAGAACCAACCTATGTGTGTCTTATTCTTACCCAAAACTTGAGAAATTGGGGAAATACGGTGAAGACTTACCTCTTTGAGTGAAGAAGATGACAATACTCGATAATTTCCGGGCTTGAGTGATTTTGGAAAAATCAAATTGGATGATTTTGAAACCTTCTCTCTCAAGAACTCTCTTTTTCTCTCTCTATTTTTGGTCAGAAAATCCTTAAAAATAAAGGGAAGGGGTGCTTTATAAAACAGGGGGTCAGGTTTTAAATTTAGAAAATGGAAGCCCCGACACAGAAATGCGGTCAGGAATGCGATCTCATTCCTGCTATGTGGTCCGCATTCCTGTCGCATAGTTGGCCTTAAAATGGTCCAAAATGGGAACCACACTGCCCAGCTATGCGGCCACTACGCGGTCCGCATACCTGTTATGCGATCGCATATTGCGTCACATAACCTCCTACACAAAAACCATGGGGCAAGAATGCGACAACTATGCGGTCCGCATACCCAAAAGTCGATCGCATTTCGGGCCGCATAGTTGTCCTCAACTTGGACTGGCTACTTTCCAGGTATGCGACCACTATGCGGTTTGCATACCTTTTATGCGATCACATAGTGCGTCGCATAACGCGAAATTTCTGGAAAATTTAATCTTTCAAGTTCTGGGATACTTTTTACTCAAAATAAGACCATTTTAAGAATTTCTACAGTTATAACAGCATAGGGACCTATTCGGGCATTATTTTAGACATAGAAATTTTACGGGTCTTTACAGCAAAATCCACCGCATAGTTGGATATGCGATCTCAGAACTGCCGCAAACAACCTGCCAAGACTGGGTAGTGACTGTCTGGGTTTGCGATGGCTTTGCGGTCCGTATATTTCTTATGCGATCGCAAAGCCGTCGCATTTGGTCATCTTCCTCAGGCCACCTAGGGTTTTCTCTACGGCACGAATGCGGACCGCACTTCAACTTTGCGGGTCGCAGAAAATCATCGTCCCCAAGGTTTGTTTCTAACCCTATAATGGTGGTTCCTAGATTCACTACCTAGAAATATCAACCCACTCAATTATGCAAGAATTCTCATAATGACCCAAAAAAAATGACACAAAATCAAAGAGAGAACCAAAAACTAAATCACAGGAACAACATATAAAAATTTAAAACTAAAATTAACAGAAATGAGGTCAGGAAGGAGAACATACCAGATTCTAGACGAATGAGACACAAGCAAGGATATGAATTCAAGCAATGTGATCTTTGTTCACCCTTTCAAGTTCAACTTAGCCGATTTCCCCTCTTCTTCTGTTTTTTTTTTGTTTTGCTTTTGTTTTGTGCAAGTGTGCGTATGGTGGAATTGTGCGAAGGGGGTAGGGATATACTTACCTGTGAAAATGCAATGGGTAAGTTTACCGCATAACACATTATGCGACCGCATAAGTGTTATGCGGTGATAACAACTCAGGTGGTTCGACTTTCTCAATACGTGCACTTATACAACCGCATAACTAGTATGCAGACTGCAAAGTGCACAATCTCACCGTATTTCTGCCATCAACTTTTGCTAAACACACTGCCCAGGTTTGTGACCACTATGCGGTCCGCATAGTCAAAATGCGACCGCATATGTGTAGCAAACTTCCCATGGTGACTCTTCTTCCCTTTTTGAATCACCTACACGCTAACACACACTTTAAATTGCTTAACTTAATCCGTCTAAAAAAAATTTAGAATTTAAAGGGTAAACTAAAAAATAAAAAAAATATTACCACACATGAGTTGCCTCCCATGAAGCGCTTCATTTAACGTCGCGGCACGACGAAGTTGGCCCCTCTTCGGGCTTACTTGTTGGTCGGGCATGGAAAATCTTTGAGAGCCAACTGTTCTACCAAGTGTTTTTCTCCATCTGTGCCCAAGTAGTGCTTGACTCGCTGGCCATTTACTTTGAAGGTTCGGAGCCCATTCTCAGATTCTAATTCCACAGCTCCAAAAGGGGATACATCTACCACCTTGAATGGGCTGGACCACTTTGATTTTAGCTTGCCCGGAAAAATTTTTAGCCTTGAGTTGAAAAGAAAAACCAAGTCACCCGACTTGAACTCCCTTTTTAAGATCTTTTTGTCGTGGACAAACTTCATCGTTTCCTTGTACACAACTGCACTTTCATATGCATGGAAATGGAATTCCTCCATTTCATTGAGTTGTGTTAACCTCAAATTTACAGCTTCAGCCCAGTCTAAGTTCAACTTTTTTAAAGCCCACATGGCTTTGTGGTCCAATTCTACGGGTATATGTCAAGCCTTTCCGAAGACTAACCGGTAAGGTGAAGTGCCAATAGAGGTGTTGTACGCCGTGTGGTATGCCCACAATGCGTCATCTAGCTTCTTTGACTAGTCGGTCTTGTTGGCATTAACAGTCTTTGCTAGAATATTCTTTATCTCCCGGTCGGAAACTTCAACTTGGCCACTTGATTGGGGATGATAAGGTGTGGCCACCTTATGCTTAACGCCATATTTCTCTAGTAGCCCCGTGAAAGCCTTGTTACAGAAGTGAGACCCACCATCACTAAGAATGGCTCTAGGAGTGCCAAACCACGTGAATATATTTTTCTTTAAGAATGCGGTTGCACATCTTGCCTCATTGTTTGGTAGGGAAATTGCTTCAACCCACTTGGACACATAGTCCACAGCCACCGGGATGTATTTCATACCTCATGAGCTTACAAAGGGGCCTATAAAGTCAATTCCCCACACATCAAAGATCTCGACCTCCATCACAAAGTGCATTGGCATTTCATGCCTCTTAGAGATTGATCCCTGCCTCTGACATTGGTCACAAGCCTTGACCATTTGATTTGCATCTTGATAAATCGACGTCCAATAATAGCCACATTCAAGTACCTTTGCCGCCGTTCGATTACCCCCATGATGACCCCCAACCGCTGACTCATGGCATGCCTTTAGAATTTGCATCATCTCTTCTTCTGGCACGCACCTCCTAATGATGTTATCAGCACAAATGCGGAACAAGAATGGTTCTTCCCAATAATATTGCCGGCACTCTCTCAAAAACTTCTTCTTTTGGTAAGTTTCCAGTCCATCTGGAATGAGGTCACTAACCAAGTAGTTAGCAATATCGGCGTACCAAGGAGTAGATGAAGAAAACAATGCCAAAATATGCTCATCAGGGAAAGCATCATTGATGTCAAGATTTTCCTTCGGTCGTCCGTCTTCTTCAATCCTGGAGAGATGATCCGCTACTTGATTTTCTGTGCCCTTACGGTCTTTGACTTCAAAGTCAAATTCTTGCAATAGGAGGACCCACCGGATTAACCTGGGTTTGGCATCTTTCTTTGCCATGAGATAGCAAATAGTGGCATGGTCAGTATACACCACCACCCTAGACCCCAACAAATAAGCTCGGAACTTTTCAAAAGCATATACAATGGCAAGAAGCTCTTGCTCTGTCACAGTATAGTTCACCTGTGCCCCGTTGAGTGTCTTGCTTGCATAATAAATGGGGTGAAGAACCTTGTTATGCCATTGACCCAGAACTGCTCCAATAGCTACACCACTGGCGTCACACATGAGTTCGAATGGAAGAGACCAATCCGTATGACAATAATAGGTGCCATGGTGAGCTTCTCTTTTAGCTCCTCAAATTCCTTAAGGTACTTTTCATCAAACACAAACTTGGCATCTTTTTCAAGGAGCTTGCACATAGGATTTGCAATTTTTGAGAAGTCCTTGATAAAACGCCGATAAAATCCGGCATGCCCTAAAAAGCTTCGGATACCTTTTACCGATGTTGGTGGAGGAAGTTTGGAGATGATTTCAACTTTTGCTCGATCAACCTCTATCCCAGGTTTTGAGATCTTGTGCCCCAAGACAAAGCCTTCGTCCACCATGAAGTGAAATTTCTCCCAGTTAACTATAAGGTTGGTCTCCTCACATCGCTTGAGCACTTGTCTAAGATTGTCAATACAATGCTCAAAAGAATCACCTACCACCGAAAAGTCATCCATGAAAAACTCTAGGAAATCCTCCACCATGTTTGAGAAGATGGACATCATGTATCTTTTAATGATATCCGGAGCGTTGCATAAACCAAACGGCATCCGGCTAAAGGCGAAGGTTCCATATGGGCAAGTGAATGTTGTCTTTTCTTGGTCATCCAATGCTATAATTATTTGGTTATAGCCGTAATACCCATCAATGAAGCAATAGAATGATCTTCCTGCTAGCCGATCAAGAATTTGATCAATAAAAGGCATAGGGAAATGATATTTGCACGTGACACTGTTGAGCTTCCGATAGTCCATGCATACTCTCCACTCGGTGACCGTCCATGTAAGGATAAGCTCATTCTTTTCGTTGTGAATTACTATCATGCCTCCCTTATTTGGTACGCATTGTACCAGACTCACACATGGACTATCCGCAATGGGGTAGAAGACCCCGACATCTAAGCACTTGATTATCTCTTTCTTGACCACCTCTTTCATCGATGGATTCAACCTCCTTTGGTGTTCGACACTCGGCTTACTCCCGTCTTCCAGTTGGATTTTATGCTCACAAATTCCTAAGGGAATCCCTCGGATGTCCGCTATTGTCCATCCAATTTCTTGTCGGTGTTCCCGCAAGACATTTAACAATTTTCCTACCTGCACATCATCTAATAAAGAGGAAACTATTACGGGTAAAGTATCACTAGAGCCAAGGAATTTGTACCTCAAATGTGACGGAAGTGGCTTGAGCTCAAGTTGTGGTCGATTCAGGATGGAAGGCTTTGTGGGAGGAGTGGCTCTCTTCTCTAAGTCAAGAGAGAGCTTCTTCGGTGCATAAGAGTAGGACCCGCGTCCTTCCAATGCATTCACGGCTTCTACATACCCCTCCATGTCCTCTCCATCAAAATTTACCAAAATTGTCGCCAAGACCTCACCAAGGCACTCTTCCTCCATCATCATGTCACTATCATCCTCGATCTCATCAACAACATCTATTACCGATATCCCTTCATATGCGTTCGGCAATTTTAAACCCTTACTAGCCTGGAAAGTGACTTCCTCATCATTCACTTGGAATTTGATTTCATTTCGTTCTGAATCCATCAAGGCTCTTCCCGTGGAAAGGAATGGTCTTCCCAATATGATAAGAATTTCCTTGTCAACCGAACAATTAAGGATAACAAAGTCGGCCGGGAGGAGGAACTTCCCCACTTTTACTAAGACATCATCAACAATACCCACGGGTCTCTTGATTGAACGGTCAGCCATTTTCAATCTCATACTTGTGGGTCTTGGCAACCCCAATCCCTCTTGCTTGTAAATAGCAAGAGGCAT
>ML307569.1:42960-114327 GCA_005239505.1 Nicotiana paniculata | reverse complement strand
TATTGACCACAGATTGTGTTACAGTCTGGCAGTCATGCATACAACTCATCCATGTCAACATCTTAGAGAACCTCCTTAATTACAATTGACTTTCTTTATAAGCAACTAACTCTACTTTACCCATTACTAATCTTGATGGTTTACTCTATAAATACTAACTGAGGTTCAAGTTCTGAAAATATGTGAAGATAATAGCAATGAGAAATAGAATTGTGATCTTGTTATGATTGAAAACAATTAAAGAGTGTGACTACGAATAACGAGTTTGATGGAATCTAGAGCCAAGAATTCACTTCCTTTTACGCCATTTTACCAAACGTTGAATCTATTTTCAAATATTTTTTCTTAACTTAACTTCAAATGCTACTTTTTTTAAATATCATACTTTTCTGTCCAAATGCCTTAGAACAAACAAGAAACAGAAGAATAGGTGAGAATTTGGCTTTGGATTCGGGGCTGAATAGAAAAAGAATAAAAAGAAGAGACTTTAAATTCAATTGACTATATATAATCAAGTTCCAAGCGCACAGGTTGTTGCAGTCTATACACGAGTCTGGAACTAAAATGTAATTCTTTTGGACTCAAAGAATCAAAATATGTGGAAAAAAAATATAGTAACCATTTTATATATAACGTCATTTTAAAGGGCGTTATACCTTAACGATCGTTTGCCCAGTTAAGTATAGCGCCCTTTTAAAAGGCGCTATATATATAACACATTTTTTACCGCGCTATACATATTATGTGGGTCCACCAATAGTTTTTTTGTGCTTAACTGATATAACAATAATTCAACTGGGTATAGCGCCCTTATTTAAAGCGCTATACCTAAAAAAATTGTACCCCCATTGGTTTTTGCCTTATTTAAAGAGGTTGAGGATTTTCTAAAAATCCATTCATAAATATTCTCAAGTCTTCTGAAATATTTATTCGTTAAGTTGTTTTGCATTTTGTCATAATGTTTGAAGAGCGAAGAATAAGGGTTTCATTGTATTGTGGGGAGGGGGGTGAGGTTGGGTGGCGAATAACTCAGTAACATATAGTTTATCTCCACAATGTCGTGTTAAGTTGCCACTTACAATGGAGTACGATATATTGGTATCGTTGTTATGTAAAAAAATGAGTGTGAGCAAACGTTCGGTGAACCTTAAAGTAATCGGAAGATATCCGTATTCAGTCACTCCGCAAGGAGTTGCTTGTTATGTTGAGTTTAACATCGAGGACGATGAAACTCTGAGAAATTTTTTGAGGACCCCAGATGAGTACCTGAAATTTCTTGTGATGAAAATGTTGGAAATGTACGTCAAGGTCGAAGACGTTCGCAATAATGAGGTTGCGCAAAGAAGGGATATCCCTCAACTATCGGGTGGTTATTTTGGAGCAGTTTTAGCCGAACAGGTTCTGGCTGAAAGAGTTTGGCCTGATCTAAACTTATCTCCATGGGCGAATGAGGAGTGAGGAAATAATTTCTCTCCTAGTTTACATAATCCACAAGACGAGTGGAAAACTTCAATTTTCCTTATTGGGGCCGAGAATCTACACTTTTTATGGGATCGGTGAGCTCCACTAGAGCTTTATTTGCTTAAAAATGTGGGAGGGGAGNGGGGGGGGGGGGGGAGGTCAGCTAAGTTAAAAGATAATTGAGCATGCCCCGGGGGCCGTTTTCTGTTCTGTGGAGGGAAAGGGAAAGAGACGAGTTTTTATATAAACATGATGATTTGGATGGTTAGATACTGACCGCAGATTGTGTTACATCGATTTTGTGTTGATTCGGAAGATAGACAGCTGACAGTCATGCATACAACTCATCCATGTCAACATCTGAGAGAACCTCCTTAATTATAATTGACTTTCTTTATAAGCAACTAACTCTACTTTACCAATTATTAATTTTGATAGTTTACTCTGTAAATACCTACTGAGGTTCAAGTTTGAAAAATATGTGAAGATAATAGCAATGAGAAATAAAATTGTGATCTCGTTGTGATTGAAAATAATTAGCAGAGTGTGACTGCCAATAAAGAGTTTGATGGAATCTAGAGCCAATAATTCACTTTCTTACGCCATCATACCAAACGTTGAATCAATTTTCAAATATTTTTCTTTAATACTACTTTTTTTAAATCATACTTTTATGTCCAAATGCCTTGAACAAACAAGAAACAGAAGAATAGGTGAGAAGCAATCGTAAACGTAAATTACTAGTTCGATTTACGGGCATTCAATCTTCAATTTACTATTCTACTAGTTGTTGGTAATCTGTATTCGAAGTCAGAAAATTAAAGAAGTAAAAAAACGTTAGTTCATAAATAAAAATAGAAAATTCTGAGCCCACAAGTTTTTTGTGTGTTCTTAAAGAATTTAATCCCCTCACTGTTGCCCAAGGTTATGGATTACTTCCTCTCAGGATAT
Source organism: Nicotiana paniculata (assembly GCA_005239505.1). Classification (NCBI taxonomy): domain Eukaryota; kingdom Viridiplantae; phylum Streptophyta; class Magnoliopsida; order Solanales; family Solanaceae; genus Nicotiana; species Nicotiana paniculata. The sequence continues at coordinate 111,915 of ML307569.1, read as the reverse complement.
AACGGAATAACTATTCTGTAATACTGTCAATCGAAATTACAGAATTTCAACGAACTCAACAGACGGAGCAAATCACACTTGACACTTGTATATATTTGAAAATAATGCACAATATAGAAAAGAGTGGAGAAATTTTCAGATTTTTTAGTGTTGGAAAATGAGGCAAAACCTCTCTATTTATAGACAATGAAAAGGTGAGACAGAGCCAGAATAAATGGTGAAGTTTTTAATCTTCAAACCAATCTGACACAACCAGAATTAATAAATGGTGAAGTTCTTAATCTTCTAACCGAGTAATATCTGATACCAGATCTAATAAACGGTGAAGTTTTTTAATCTTCAAATCGAGTAATATGTGACACAATCAAATTTAATAAACGATGAAGTTTTTAATCTTCAAATTGAATAATAAATCGGAATAAAAAATTACTAAGATTTTAATCTCTAGAACGAGTATAAAGACAATTAGACTTTAATTTCTGACAAAAAAGTAGAAAGCCACGAAAACTTTAATCTCCGCGAACGAGGAAAAAAAATCACGCAGATTTTGATCTCGAAGCAAGAGTAGAAAATCACGAAAATTTTATTCTCCATAACAGGTGTAGAAAATCACGAGAATTTTAATTCCCTTTTCAAATGATTTTCCAACTAAATCATTAGAACACTTTAAATATTTTGATCTCTTACTAAGTAATAGTTTTTTCATATGATCAATGGAATAACAAATTAATAGCAAATAAATATTATTCCTACTCATGCATATATTCTAAATATATAATATGAGATCAACACATAACAAATATCTATCCTAAATTTATAGATGTAAGATATCATAAATCACTAAGGATAGGAAACTAGAATGACTAGAGTAAAGAAGATATAACCCGATATTGATGCCAAACACGCTGAATTTTGTATTTCCATCTGTTTGAAGTACAATTTCCGCTTTCTTTTGGGTCCATGCCAGTTGCCGTTCTCTATTGTAGATTCTTCTATGTATTTAATTACTTCTTCTTGTTGCACCCCGATTCACCGAGTCCTCCACTTATGGGCTTTGCAATACAAAAGACTTAACGTAAGTAAAAATTGTGCGAGGCACCTTATTTGGTCGTCATCATTTAATCTATATTATTTTTTTTTTAATTTTAATTTGTATCCACTTTTTAAATAACTTCAGCTCCTCTTTCCCTTGCTGAGCTGAAGTTCACCAATTAAGCTGAAGTTCGTCAGTTATATAGAGACAAAACTTCAGCATACGGGGCTGAAGTTCCCCAGTTACAAAGACAAAACTTTGTAAACTAGGGAACTTCAGCCCCGTATACTAAAGTTGTTGTCTTTATAACTTGGTAACTTCAGAAGTTCCCCCAAATAACTAGGGAACTTCAGCCCCGTATGCTGAAGCTCCCCATTTACTAGAGCTGAAGTTCGCAAGCTACTTTAGGCCCGTCTACTAAAATGCTGAAGCTTTGCGTGACTGTCTTTGCTACTTCAGCCTCGCATGTTGAAGTTATGCGCAAAAGCGGGTACGGATGTAATTTTTTTTATAAAATGGGTATAAATTAAAATGTGACACAAAAAATGAGTACGGATACAAAAACCGCTATCGTAAGCCTCCTTTTTCTCTTTATTACACTCATCAATAAGCAAGAACAGCCATTCCAATATAATGAAAGAAAGCAAATGTCAGTATAATTTTGGTTGTTGGATAATGGAAACTAACAATCAACCATCTCACTGTCCTTGAACAGTTCACCGTCCCATAGAAATACTTGCTTCTTGCACACGATTACTGGATTTTTGTTTCCCATGACAAATCGTCTAATCACGCCATTACAGTATTTGGGTTTTCCAACATCCACTCCAAAATTTTCTTTACTTCGCCACCTGAAAAAATAATTCTCTTAAAGAACAAGCAGTTTACTCTATCATATTACGTTAAATTTCTTAAGATTTATAGTAATCTGTGTTCGAAGTCAGAAAATTAAAGAAGTAAAAATACCTTAGTTCATAAATGAAAATAAAAAATTTTGAACCCATAACTTTCTTGGATGTCCTTAAGGAATTTAATCCCTCATTGTTGTCCAAGGTTATGGATTATTTCCTCCCTAGATAGAACGGAATAACTATTCAGTAATACTGGCAATCGAAATTACAGAATTTCAGCGAACTCAACAGACGGAGCAAATCACATTTTGAAAATAATGCACAATACATATGAGAGTGGAGAAATTTTCAGATTTTTCAGTGTTGAAAAATGAGGCTAAACCTCTTTATTTATAGACAATGAAAGAGTGAGATGAAGAGCTGCAATCCAAGAGGTGTCTCTTCCATTTCTCATTCACACTCCTTAATAAAAACGCAACACTAGTAACTTCCTTCAAAATCTAGAGCAACAACTTACAAATTACAAAAGATTATAGTAACATTCTACGTTTAGAAGAAGATTTCTAAAAACTTAAATCTCGAATAAAAGTTGAATGATGGTGACGCCAACACTAAATTTTTTCACATGACCACGTCGACGGAAAAATAGGATAACGGCTTTAAAAGACATGGTAGGTAATTGGACTTTCAACAATGATGAAATCCAGATACAAATATCTGACTACTACCGACACTTGTTCCCAACAGAGCACATCTCTTCTATTAATAATATTCCACTACATTATTCCCACATAATCGACCCTGCTAACTTCCAACTATTGGAGGCAGCTTTTGATGATGTCGAAATTATTAACGCCCTCAATGGCTTCAAACCTTACAAAGCTCGTGGACCTGAAGGCTTACATCCTTATTTCTATCAAAAAATTTGGTATGAAGTAGGCCCCAAAAATACGGTTTTGCCAACAAATTTTACAAACAAGGTCATTCCCCCTAATCTTAATTGCACTTATATATGCCTTGTTTCGAAAGTGAAGCATGCACAAACAATCCAGCAATACAGGCATATAAGTTTGTGTAATACTGTCTACAAATTGATTACTAAAATAATTATTAATAGGTCAAAGTTTATTCTTCCAAAAATCATAGGCCCTACACAAACTAGTTTCCAACAAGGGAAGAGAGCTTCAGACAATGCTATAATAGTTCAAGAAATTATTTCACACTTCAATAAGATAAAAGGCAAAACTAGTTACATGCTTGTTAAACTAGACCTTGAAAAGGCCTTTGACAGCCTAGAATGATCTTCTGTACGGAAAAAACTTCTATTTTTTAATATTCCTATTGTCACGACCCAAAATCCCTCCGAAGGAGTCGTAATGGCGCCTAGTCTCTAAGACTAGATAAGCCTAACATTAACAGAAATGACGATAATATTTACTAACTTCGAACAATTCCGAAATAGAAATCTCTAAACAATTTATAATCCCAAAACTGATAGTATAAGTCATAAGCCTTTCTAGGAGTAGTTGTACAAAATGAATACACCATTGTTCCAGAAAAAAAGGAAACAATGGAAATAAGTACAGTATAAGGTGACTCTGAGACCTGCGAACGCAATAACAATTTTACCATGAGTCTCCACAGCAACGATCCGAACAGCTACTAACGATCAAATACCTGGATCTGTACAAAAATATACAGAAGTGTAGTATGAGCACACCACAATGGTACCCAGTAAGTATCAAGACTAACCTCAGTGGAGTAGCGACGAGGAACAGTCAAGACACCTACTGATCTAATAAGTTGAACAAGGTATGATAATAAACTAACAAGATAAAGATAACAAAGCAACGTCAATAGCAGGAAGAAATCAAATTACAAATAGTAAAGACGATAAGGGAAAAATACGGATGGTACCGAAAAGTAACCAAGTAAATTAACACCAACATAGCTGGGATACAAACAAGTAAAAATGTGCTCAAACAAGGAAAACATTGTTAACTCAACCAATCGCATCATTCCTAATACACATTTCCGACCATCCCAATCCTCGAAATCTCATATCATAAATCTCAATTTCCAAACCCTTAGCACACATGGAACCTTGTGCCCACATATTTCCATTTCACTTTGCACAACAAAATCCACGTACTACCCAGAACATAATGTCTGCAACCAATGCAATTAAGATGCCCAAAGAATCTCATTTATATAACATAAAATACTTTTTAAATTTCTAAACCAATTAGGAAATCAGCGAGAAAAGAGGAAGTTATTTTTTTTTAAATCATTTGAATTAAGAAAATACCCTTTTCAAATTAAATACAACATCAAACAAGCTATTGCCTTTAATATAGGATTTATTAGATTAAAACTTAATAGAAATTCCTTTTTAAGTAAGATCAAATCTCAAATTGGTTAAAGAAATTTAATTGAGAAACTAATTGAAATAAAATATAATAATTATTGGAATTTAAATTATTGGTGTGTATATATATATATACACACACACGACGAGTTCAAATTTAAAAGGGTCATACAAAGTAGCGTAATACTAATTTCTTTATTTTAAATCACTATATTACTAATAACTTAGTAGGACAGGAGGAAATGATTCAACGTAGTAAATTTACTTTGAAAAATAATTCACCAGAATAATAGTTTCAGAAAAAGAATTCAAGGAACAACGGCAAGTCAATAACTCAATGTCAATAACACGATCCTCAAAGCTCAGTGGAACCCGAAATACAAATTATCAAAGTCTTGTACAAATAAACTACGGTCTTATCAGTATCCAGCTATAATCAATCTCTAAGTGAAATGTAAAACTACTCAATAACTTGCACAGTCAGAAAGGAATGCATAAGTACATATATTGATGCGGCGTGCATCCTGATCCCATCAATCCTCTCTTATTCATCCTTAACAATTACATTAACATTAAATGATATATATATATATATATATATATATATATATATATATATATGTGTGTGTGTATATATATATATATGTGTGTGTGTGTATATGTTGTGGCGTGCAACCCGATCCCACCAATCCTCCCTTATTCCTCCTTAACAATTACAATAACAGTAAATAACATTTAAAACCCGATCCCACCAGCCCTCCCTTATTGCTCCTTAATATATCACCCTTATTCCTCCTGTTGTGGCGTGCAACTCGATCTCACATGTCCATCTTTATTACTCATGTTGTAGCGCGCAACCCGATCCCACCAAACTTTGTTTAAATCAATAACAACAACTAATCCACGAATCAATTATCAGAATTTCTACTACCAAGAGTATGAGTAAACGACAACAAGAGAATCATGTAAAAATCAAAGAAATACAACAACCTTTACAAAAACAAAAAGACATGTAAAGCACGTGATAACTATACAGGTAATCACAACAATTTAGACATGTAGCATATATGCACAGAGTCATAGAGGAACTCACAATTAAGAAGTAACAAAACAACAAGGAAGACAATAACTTCAACTAAGACAAATAAGGCCAAACAACGAGCAAGAGGTAAATAAATGCTAACAACATCATATAGAGCATGTAAGTGTAGCCTAACAACAAGATACCACATATTATGACAATTTGATCAAAAGCATGGAAAAAGACTAGACAATCTAACCGGTCAACACCACATATAAACTATGTACCCACTCGTCACCTTGCGTACACAGCTTTCACATATCGAGATAGCACAAGTGACTCAATTCCTAAGAGATGGTTTCCCCCACACAAGGTTAGGCAAGATACTTACCTCAATAGCATAAAATCCTACTTTGGGATGCCCTCATCTCTAGACTCAATCTCCAAAATATCCGAATCTAACCATAATCATATTAATACCATTAACATAGTCTAACGAATCAAATTCCACAATAAAAACTACAAGATATGCCAAAAATCTGAAATCGACCAAAATTCGGCCCCTGGACCCACGTCTCAAAAATAGTCAAAAATGACAGAATTAGAAACCTCGTTGTCTCCCGAGTCTAACCATATAAAATTCATCAAAAACTCCATTTGGTCCCTCAAATCCTCACTTCAAACTCTCCAAAACTCAAGCGCTAATTCCCTCAATTTCACTTTGAAATCATCAATCAAATCCCAAAAATAAAGAAAATATAACCAAAACCGAGTAGAGAACACTTAACCCATCCGTATGGTGAAAATTTCCTCTAAAATCGTCCAAATCCGAGCTCTCCAACTCAATATATGACCGAATGAACAAACCCTTATTTTATATATTTTCTGCCAGTTATTTTGCCTCGTTTCTCATGCCAAACGATCTCGAAACTCGCTTTTTATGCCTCCAATGGATTTCTTGTGAAATTTTAGTCAAGTTAGGCTTTTAAATCACTCAATTTGATCTTATAATGAAGGAGATATGTTGGTTTCAATATTTGCAAATAGTGCAGATTTTCAAATACGCCGATAGTGGCAATTCCGTAATTAATCTGAAAAATCTGACAACTTAATTCTTAGTAAAATGACCATAAAATCCTCACACGATGTCCAAATTCGACGATTCTTTTTACTACGGATCCGTAATTATGTTATGGATCTAATGCTTCAATCAAAAAAGAAATCGGAGCTCATTTGTTCAATATTATATCATTTATGCTTGAAGAAATGGCGCTGAAACATATCAAATCAACTCGGAATGAACTCAAATTTTGCACACAAATCCTAATACATCGTATGGAGCTACTTTTGCCTCCAAACTATCGAGCGGAGTGCAAATTTTTAAAATAACCGGTCGAATCGTTATAGTTATATCCTTAACGGATTTAATAATGTCGTGTATTACCACTACAACTACGTCAATACTCATTAAAGGAACACGTACTTCATATTTTTCCCTCTCGAGACGAATTCTCCAAGGGGATCCTCTTTCTCCTTACATTTTCATCATGTGCATGAAAATGCTATCGCGTATGATTAATCAGTCGGTAGACTATCTAAACTGGCATCTTATACACATTTCCAAACACGGTCCGCTTGTATCTCATCTCTTCTTCGCAGACAACATCATGCTTCTATCGAAGGTTAATACGCAAAGTTTTCATGCTATTATTGATGTTCTTAATAATTTCAATCAAATGTTAGGTCAGAAAATAAACTTCCTAAAATCTAAGATCTTTTTTCAAAAAATTGTTCTAATGCTAACAAGAGCTTTGTACTTCAATCCTTTTCTATAAAGGAAGGACAGTCATTTAGGAAATATTTACGTTTCCCAATATTTACTAGTAGACCTCATAATAGTGACTTCCAATTTATTCTTGACAACTTTAAAAGTAGACTGGCGGGATGAAAAACAAAATTCTTATCTATAGCAGAACGAACTACTCTCATTAAATCAACATTAAATACTCCTCCGAACCATATTATGCAATACATTCACATTCCGACAAATATCATAAACAAAATGGTGCGCTACCAAAGAAATTTTTTTTGGGGAACCACTGAAACAAGGAAAAAATTAAACATCCTTAAAAGGAAACAAATTACAACTCCTTTGATAAGGGGGGGATTAAACATACAAAATCTGAGAGGTAAGAACTATGCCTTGTTAGCAAGCCTCGCTTGGAGGACTTTCCAAAATTCGCAATCTCTTTGGGAAATGACTCTCTTAACTAAATACCTCCCTAAAAAAATGTTACAAATATCGGCAACTTGCCGAAATATTTTAAAGGGTTGGACTCACTGTCAACGAGGTATTAAATGAAAAGTGAGAACGGGGAACTACATTAAACTATGGACTGATCCATAGATTAACGTAGGAACAGCTTTGAGATCCATGTTCACACGACCTCTACCACAGTTCCATGACACACTTACAGTCTCTAATGTTCTCAAAAACAACGAATGGAACTGGGCTACTTTCTGTTTTGAAATGTATGAGGAAATACAAAAGCTTATTAATAAAGAATACCTCTTTTCATATACTCAACAACAAGACAATCTAATGTGGGGTCTAACTAATAATGGACAATTCACGGTAAAAACTATGTACAAGAAACTTACCGATAATAGTACATATCCCCCACAAACAACAACTGATTTTTGTTGGATCTGGAACCTACCAATCCAATCGAAATTTAAAAAACTTTTGTGGCTACCTCGCCATAATAGATTATCAACACTTCACTACTTTAACTATATAGGGATATCTATGGCACCAAATTGCCAAGTCTGTCATGCTTCTGAAGAAACAACAACCCATATCTTCCTTAGATGCTATCACGCAAAACAATATTGGGACTCTATAGGTCTGCGCGACCTCATTACGAAACTGTCTCTCACAAATGCTCCAAAACAATGGTTGCATACTCTCATTACCTATAAAGGCACTCAATTTCCACACAAAGTAAACACACACACTTTTTTATCAATAAGCTTATGGAATATTTGGACTGCTCGCAATAAGAATGTATATGAACATAAACTAGAAAAACCTAATCCAAATAAGGTACTAAATCAGGCTATTGAATATGTCTACATAGTAGCATCAACACATATACATGCCAATAGAGTCCCAATTCATCTCAGATGGATACCTCCAAAAAATAAGTATTTCAAACTAAATACGGATGGGGCCACATCTCCTGAAACGGGTACAGATGGAATTGGAGGAGTAATTAGAAACAACGTGAGGGAGTGGATGGTGGGATTTGCTTCACCTGTTCCCCACGTGAACTGTCTAACGGCGGAACTACAAGCACTCATTAAAGGACTAAGTCTAGCGGCCCAAATGCAACCGCTTGAAGTAGAAACCGATGCAAAAGAGGTAACCATACTATTACATAGCAACACTTCAAAGTATTCTAACTTGCTTTGTCACTGCAGGCACCTCCTCAGGATGATACATGATCCACTGGTTCGACATGCATACATGGAACAAAATGGGATAGCAGATCAACTTGCAAAGCTAGGAGGTAGGATGCGACTTGTTGATAAGTTGAAACTTTTTTTTAACCTACCACTTTTTGTATCAAACCAGTTTCTGGTAGATCAAATGAGAACAACAACTCGACGCATAGTTTCTATAACACTGGCACAGCAAAATGTAGATCAAGGTAGAAACACATGTTTTGTTAAAGATAATGTACTTACTGAGACTGTTACACATAATGTTTTGAAAATAGATAGAAGAACAACAACCTCTACTAGTATTGGGGATCGCCAATGTGACACCTTTAGGGGCAATACCTCACGTAGTTATAATATAGCTACTACTAGTATATGTAATATGGTGCATGAGCACCACACCCCTGTACGCCGCCTTTAATCTATATAAGTTATCTTTTGTAGCAAAAAAAAAAAAAGTTCCAAGCGTACAGGTTGTAGCAGTCTATACGCACATTGAAAAATACTGAGGATGTATTATTTGAGGGAATTTTGATTTGGAGAATATTGAGAATATCCCTCCAGGATATGATGAAGACCAAAAGTTAAATTGTATTATGCACTAACAAAATTGACAATAACTTTTTTTTTTAAAATACTTAGGTTTTATATTTATTTTTATGATAAGGCTTTAGTTAAACCTTTTAAATCATTCAATTGTCTGATGAAATTAAGAATAGCTATTTTTGAGGTAGAAAGAAAAATCCCCCCCCCCCTCCCCCCACCCACAAATTGTCTCCTTCTAAACTTAAACTAGGTCAGTTTAGAAAGCCATCATGTAATTGGAAGTGATATAATTACTAGAGTAGTAATTATACAATAATATAATTACAGCGATATGTTTGTCATAATATAATTACTGGGTAGTTTCTCCTAGGTTTATCAGTAGTACTAGTAATATTCTTGTTGTTGGTTGAAAGATACTTTCTTCTAGTTTGTTATTATATCTGATACTTAACAACCACTTCCATTGTATTTTTAAATTGCTACTAGAAATTGTTGCTCTCTGACTATTACTATTTGATGCTACTTTTTCTTCCCTTTTACTAGAAATTGTTGCTCCCTGATTGTTATTATTTGATGCCACTTTTCCTCCCATTTTTCCTTATCGTCTTTTGTCTCTCTCTTCTTTATTTCTTCTCCCTCTTTCTTCTTCTTCTTCTTCTTCCATTTTCTTCTTTTCCACTTTTCTTGAGCTGAGGGTCTATCGGAAACAACCTCTCTACCTCTCCAGGTAGGGGGGTAAGGTCTGTGTACACACTACCCTCCCCAGACTTCATCTGTAAGATTATACTAGGTATGTTGTTACTGTTAATGTAATTACAATGTAATTACAAACTTTTTGGTTGCAAAGATATAACTATGGAGTTAGATTAAATTTTAAATATAAAGTTAATTATCAAAAATTAAAACTTAAGATTTAACAAATATATGCCTTCATAAATGATATTAAATTTGAAATTTAAGATACATATTATTTCTTGAAAATATATTAACTGCTAATCATATATTTGTAACTAATATATTAAAATTAATTGACATATATTTTTCAAATTAATACTATTACTGCAATTAATTATAAAAACTAAAAGTACATATTTTGTAAGAACATCACGAAATTCTTGATAAAAATAGTAATATCTATAAATATAATGTCATAACATTACTTAATATTTTGAAAAAAGATGCTCAATCAATTCTAACTGAAAAAATGAATGGCATTCGATGTGAATTAATAAGTCAATACTACTAAAGCAAATAAAGTAGAAAAAAAATATAACATAAATTCAAAATCTAAAAAAAATTAATATAATACGTTTATGTAAAACTAAAATAAGCTTCAACATAATTTAAGTGAGTATAATTCAAAAGAAAAGAAAAGCACAACTCTATAACCTCATTCAACAATGAGATTCTCTCTAGTGACATCACTCATTATATGTTTAGTTTATCAATGACTCGTCGCTTGTAATATTAAGAGTTGTAGTTTCAAAACTAGAACAATGGAACAAGTATGCTAAATGAAAAAAAAATATGAAACTACATGGAATCACAAAACATAAAGGTTGAAAAATAAGAATATTATTTAAATATTAAAAATTGATCTATCATTCTAACATAGTTAGTTTGCATATAACCTCATCTAATAATAAAGTTTAACTTTAATAACTCATTATAAGTCAAGTTTGTGAATGACTTATTCTTTCTAAGATTACGAGGTATAAGTTCTTAGAAAAATTAGAATAATAACATAGCTAAATGTAATAAAAAAAAATTTAAAAAGTAATTAAGAAAGAAAAAAAATTAGAAATTATATAGAAACATGTAAAGTAGAAGTTGATATTTCAATAATAAATAAAACAAAAGATATAACATAAAAAAGCTAATATTTTAAAAAAGGAATTTAAAAAGTTAAAATAAAAAATAAATTAAAAGTAAAAAAGAATAGAAATAAAAAGTATAACGACCCGACCGGCCGTTTTGTGTATTTGAGCCTCGTTTCCCCATTTGAAGCTTCTCCTATGTGTCTTTGAGATTTTATGACTTGCAGGGATGGTTGGTTTCGTTTCAGAGAAGTTTTGGAATGATTTGGATCATTTGGTTCTTGGTTTAGAAGCTTAAATTGGAAATGTTGGCCGAAATTTGACTTTTCTGAAAACAACCCCGGAATGGTATTTTGATAGTTGCAATTGGTTCATATAGTGATTTGAGACTTAGGTGTATGCACGAAATTGTATTCGGAGGTCCGTAGGTTGATTTGGCTTGTTTTGCCGAAAGTTGGAATTGGGATATTTATTTCTATATCTTTCTTTATTCCATGTTACTTCTTGTTATATACTTTAACTGTTACTTATTTTTACTTGGCAACTATGAAACACTTGTTACTTGTTATATAATTGCTACTTGCCTATATTTGTTCATTTCTCACACGAATTCTGCTTATTTGTTACTTGTCTCTACTTGCTTTAATTGTATATTTTAATTGTCACATGTTTTATCTGCCTTTATTGTTTTTACATTGTTTGATGCACTCTATTATATTGTTTCGCTTATGTGAGCCGTTTAACTGTTCCATACTGGTGAATTGGTACAGGTTGAGATTCTGAGATGTTGGTTATTCCCCATTAAATTTCGTGGTTATTTACTGTTCTGTATATTCCACCTTCTTTGTGTTGATATTTTGTAAATATTGTTGTTGAGTTGTTTGCGTTAATAATGTGAAATTATTTGGGGATCGGGTTGCATACTGCAATTGCATTGAACAAAATTGAAATGATATGAAGGAATAAGACATATTATGATGTGAACAGATGATGACATGGTGGGATCGGGGTGCGCGCCACAACGAATTTGATATGTTGTATTGTATTGGTTTGAGATTGTAGAGTTATTCTTGGTATTGTAATATGAGACCTGAGGCTTTGTTATTTTGGTCTCTTGGGTAGTTGAATTTCGGATCTGTTTTTATGAGTTTATTGCTTTATTTCTATTCATGTTTTCCTGTTAATATTATTTCGTACATTATGAGTGACTTGCCATAGCCTCGTCACTACTTCGTCGAGGTTAGGCTCGACACATACAGGATACATGGGTTCGGTTGTACTCATACTATACTTATGTACTTCTTGTGCAGCTATCGAAGTTGATCCCAGCGGCGCGTAGCGAGAATGCGAGAATTTAGCTACTTTTGGAGACTTGGAGTATAGTTGCATGGTGTTCGCAACCCTGAAGTTCCCTTCTGTTATATCTTTACTGTTTATGTAGTTTCAAACAGTTGTATTTTGTTCAGATTTTATATGTAGCACTCTAAATGCTAACGTTGGCTTGCCTAACAAGTGAAATGTTAGGCTCTATTGCAGTCTTGAGGATGGGATTTCGGGTCGTGACAAGTTGGTATCAGAGCACTAGGTTACCTAGATCTCATGAGTCATGAACAAGCTTAGTAGAATCTGGAGGATCGGTACGGAGACGTTTGTACTTATCTTCTTGAGGCTATAGGCTTTAGGAAAATTTCACTTCTTTCCTTCTCTATCGGGCGACTTTATTCCATTATTGAAGTTTGAACAATTCTATTCTTGTTCTCTCGCAGATGGTGAGAACTCACTCAACATTTATATTCATGCAGGAGCCGATGCCCCCTGTCGCAGCCACTACCAAAGGTAGGGCCGGGGTCGAGGTAGGGGCTGAAGTAGAGGCATAGCTCAGCCTAGAGCACGCGCAGCAGCACCCGTTATGGAGCCTCAAATTGATCACGAGGAGGAGATTCCAGTCTAGACCATATCAGTCGTATCAGCTCAGGTCCCGGAGGGATTTATAACCACTTTCGTACTTCAGGATGCCCTTAGTTGGACTCATGGAGAGTGTGGCTCAGGTTGGAGTATTTCCTATGGCACTAGCGCGCTGCCTCTCAGGCTGGGGGAAGAGCACATACTCCTACAACTCACACTCTGAAGCAAATGGATCCCATATATCAGACTATGACAGTTCCAAGAGTTAGGATAGTTCAATATGTTGTTGCTTCACAACCTGGGGAGAGGCCCGCGATGTTTTCTGAGGGATTGATGAGGTTGGATAAGTTAACCAAATTCTTTCCTGTTCATTTTAGTAGTTGCGCAACATGGGTATTATTGAGATCAGCGGGATCGACTTTGCAGTGTTTCAGATGATCAGTTCTGCCAAGAGGTGGTGGTAGGATTTTGAGAGGAGCAGACCAGCCGGTTCACCTCCACTCACTTGGGATCAGTTTTTGCAGCTATTTCTGGAGAAGTTCATTCCTTTCACTCTGAAAGAGGAGTACCGCATGCAGTTCGAGTACCTCTAGTAGGGTAGATGACTGTCACCTAGTATGAGACCAGATTTGTGTACCTAGCATGTCATGCAACTATTTTGATTCCCTCTGATAGAGAGGGAGTGAGGATGTTTATTGATGGTCTTACTTTTGGCATCAGGCTTCGGATGGCCAAGGAGACAGGGGATGATATTTATTTCCGGGGGCTGTAGAGATTGCTAGGAGGATCGAGATGATTCATAGTCAGGGTAGAGAGACGGAGTGTGTGAATAGGTCTCGTCATTTCGGTGGCTTCAATGGTGCCTCATTTGGAGGCAGAGGTTTTTTTGGTAGAGGCCATTCTCCCAGGCCGATTTAATCAGCTCTTCAGGAATCCCACAGTGCTTCAGGTAGCCGTGGTTCATATGGGCCTCATCTTGAGCAGCCAACATTCAGTACAAATTCAGCTCCTATCAGTGCACCATTTCTATAGAGTTACCGCAATGGTTACCCGGGCATTCGGGATCAGTCTCAATTTCAGCATCCACAACAACCGAGAGTATGATTTGAGTGTGGAGGTACATGTCACATCAGGAGGTACTGTCCTAGATTAATGAGTAGCAGACCTCAGCAGGGTTAGAATGCCATTATGTTGGCACTGGTTGCTCCACCGCCTGCACAACCAGCTATAGACGGGGGTCATGTTGCTAGAGGTGGAGTCATGCCATTAGAGGTGGAGGCCGGCCAGCTAGGGTTCGCCTGGGGGGCGGAGGTCAGAGTGGTGGGGCCAGCCCTATTTTTATGCATTCCCATCCGTACCTGAGTCAAATTCATCTGACGCCGTCATCACAGGTATTGTTCCGATTTACCATAGGAATGCCTCAGGTTTACTCTACTTATTCATACATGTCATCCTATTTTGCTTCATATATGGTTATGCCTCATGATTCTTTGAGGGCTTCTTTCTATGTGTCCATGCTAGTGGAGATTCCATTGTAGTAGATCGTGTTTATTGCTCGTGTGTGGTTTCTATCGAGATCCTTGAGACTAGTATAGATCTTCTACTTCTTGATATGGTGGACCTTGATGTTATTTTGCACATGGATTGGCTATCACCTTATCATGCTATTTTGTACTACCACACCAAGACGGTGACCACAGCCATGCCGGAGTTTCCCCTATTGGAGTGGAAGGGGACTCCTGTCCATTCTACTAGTAGGGTTATATCTTATGTGAAGGCTCGGCATATGGTCGAGAAGGGTTGTCCAGCATATTTGATCTATATTCGTGATCCTAGTGCAGAGGTTCCTTCCATGGTTTAGTACCAGTTGTGCGTGAGTTTCCAGAGGTGTTTCCTACATATTTGTCGGGGATGCCACCTGACAGATATATTGACTTCTGTATTGACTTGGCTCCCGGCACTCACCCCATTTCTACTGCACTATACCGTACGGCCCAACTGAGTTGTAGGATATGAAGGAGCAGTTGCGGGATTTTCTTGTTAAGGGATTCATTAGACCTAGTGTCTCGCCTTGGGGTACACCAATGATGTTCGTGAAGAAGAAGGATGGTTCGATGATTATATGTATAGATTACCGGTAGTTTAACAAGGTCACTATCAAGAACAAGTATTTGTTGCCGAGGACTGATGACTTATTTGATCAGCTTCAGGGTGCCAAAGTATTTTCGAAGATTGATTTGAGGTATGGCTACCACCAATTGAAGATTAGGGCATCGGATGTCCCTAAGATAGCTTTCCAGACTTGGTATGGTCATTATGAGTTCTTAGTAATGTCATTTGGTTTGACTAATGCCCCAACAATGTTTACAGATTTGATGAATCGAGTGTTCAAGCCCTATTTGGATTCTTTTGTGATCGTCTTCATTGATGATATTTTTGTCTACTCGCGCAGTCGAGAGGAGCATGGGCAGCATCTTAGGATCGTACGTCAGAATCTAAGAGACAGTTAGTTATATGCCAAGTTTTCAAAGTGTGAGTTCTGGTTGGATTCGATTATCTTTTGGGGCCATGTTGTATCTTCCGGGGGCATTAAAGTAGATCCTAAGAAGATTGAGGCAATTCTTAACCAGTCTAAACCTACTTCAGCTACAGAGATTCGGAGTTTCTTGGGTTTGGCGGGTTACTAGCGTCAGTTTGTGGAGGGATTTTCATCTATCTCATTGACCAAGTTGACCCAGAATGATGCTCTTTTCAGATGGTTTGACGAGTGTGAGTTGAGTTTTGCAGAAGCTCAAGACAGCATTGAATTCAGTCCTAGTGTTGGTATTGTCTACAAGTCAGGATCCTATACTTTCCGCATTTTGGGCTCGGCACGATATTGATGCAGGATGGTAGGTTGATTATATACGCATCTCGGTAGTTGAAGGTTCATGAGAAGAATTACCATGTTCATGAATTAGAGTTGGCAGCCTTCACATGCTGAAGATATGGAGGCACTATCTGTAGGACGTTTATTGTGAGGTCTATACCAGCCATTGGAGTCTCCAACACCTGTTCAAGCAGAAAGACCTTAATTTGCAACAACGGATATGGTTAGAGTTGTTAAAAGACTATGATATCACCATATTATATCATCGGGGGAAGGACAACATGGTGACTGATGCATTGAGTAGAAAGGCGGGTATGGGCAGTTTAGCATATTTACCTATAGTAGAGAGGCCACTAGCCATGGATGTTCAATATTTAGCTAATCGGTTTGTGAGATAAGATGTTTCGGAGCCCAATCGTGTTCTAGCCCTTATGGTGGCACATTATTTGTTATTGTAGCGTATAAAGGCTCGCCAATTGGATGATCCCCACTTTTTGGTGTTCAAAAATATGGTACAGTGGGGTGGTGCTAAGGATGTTGTGATTGGTGATGATGGTGTTATGCGGCTTCAAGGCCGTATTTGTGTTCCAAACATTGATGGTTGAGAGATTTGATCCTTGAGGAGGCAAACAATTCATGTTATTCTATTCACCCAGGTGTCACGAAGATGTACCATGACTTGAAACATCACTATTAGTGGCAAATAATATAGAAAGACATCGTTGCTTATGTATCTCGGTGGTAGAATTGTCAACAAGTGAAGTAAGAACATCAGAAACCAGGTGGATTGACTGAGAAATTGGATATACTAGAGTGAAAGTGGGAGTGCGCCTCTATGGGTTTTGTGGTAGGTTTGCCAAGGACCTCAAATAAGTATGGCACAGTTTGAGTTATTGTGGACCGCTTGACTAAGTCTGCACACTTTATTCCCGTGGTGACTTCCTATTCTTCAGAGCGGTTGGCTCAGATTTACATTCAGGAGATTATTCGCCTACATGGCATGCCCGTTTCCATCATTTTTTATCAGGGCACGCAATTCACATCGCATTTTTAGAGGGTCGTGCAGCGTGAGTTGGGCACGCGGGTTGAGCTGAGCACAACATTTCATTCTTAGACGGACGGACAGTCTTAGTGCACTATTCATATATTGGAGGACATGGTATGTGCTTGTGTTATAGATTTCAGAGGTTCATGGGACCAGTTCTTACCTATCGCAGAGACGCAGAGTTTGCCTCCAACAACAGCTACCAGTTGAGTATTCAGATAGCAACGTATGAGGCCTTATATGAAAGGCAATATCATTCGCTGATTGGTTGGTTTGAGCCAATAGAGGCTAGGTTATCGGGCATCGATTTGGTCTGTGATGCTATGGAGAAGGTTAAGTTAACTCATGATTGGCTTCGTACAACTAAGTGTATGTAAAAGATTTATGCAGACCAGAAGGTTCGAGATGTAGCTTATATGGTGGGAGAGAGGGTTTTTCTTAGAGTTTCACCCATGAAGGGTGTGATGATGTTCAGGATGAAGGGCAAGTTGAGCCCTAGGTTTATTGGACCATTTGATATCTTAGAGAGAGTTGGGGAGGTTTCCTACAAGCTCGCATTGCCTCCAAACCTATAAGGAGTACATCCAGTATTCCACGTTTCCATGCTTCGGAAGTATCATGAGGACAACTTGCATGTTTTGGACTTCAGCACAGTTCAACTTGACGAGAATTTAGCCTATGAGGAGGAGCAGATGCCTATTCTTGCCCGACAGATTCGTCACTTGAGGTCTAAGAGTTTCCCTTCTGTGAATGTTCAATATAGAGGTCAGCCGATCGAGGCAGCTAAATGAGAGTCCTAAATCGGAGTAGATACCCACACTTTTCACCCCTTCAGGTACTTTTTTATGTCCGTTCGAGGATGAACATTTCTTTTAGAGGTGGAGAATGTGATGAATCGATAGGTCGTTTTGAGTACTAGACTTTATTTCGTATTTCGAGACTTCCATTAGCTTCATTTTATGAATCTTTATTTGCGTGTGTGGTCCGCATCTTTTCTGAAATATTTTTACGTAAAAATTCGAAGAAAATATGATTTTTTGGCTTTAAAAATAACTTGAGTTGACCACGATTAATATTTTGTATAAACGACCCCGGATCGATATTTTGACGAATCTGGTGGGTCCGTATTATGATTTTGGACTTGGGCGTATGCCCAGAATTGAATTTGGAGGTCCCTAGGTTGATTTGACTTGTTTTGCCGAGAGCTAGTAATTTGACAGTTTGGAATTTTCCTAAGTTTGACTATAGGTTGACATCATGGCTATCGGGTTCGGATTTTGATTTTGGGACTTGGTATAGGTCCATTATGCTATTTGAAACTTGTCTACAAAATTTGGTGCAAATCAGAGTTGGTTTGATAGGATTCGAATGCTTTGTTGTGATTTTTTAAGTTCTTGAGTTTTCTTTAAAATTTCATACATTTTGATGTCTGGTTTGTATTTTTAGGTGTTATTTTGGTGTTTTAATCGTGCGAAAGAGTTCGTATGATGTTGCACTTGTTTGGTTTGGTGCCCAAGGGACTCGGTGAGTTTCAGATGAGTTTGAAAAGTTTGAGAACTGTTGATGCAGTGTTGCTTCTGGTATCTGATGAATCGCAATTGTGAGCCCCGCTTTTGTGGACAAATGTTCGCATTTGTGAGCATGGGTTGGGGACTGGGACTTCGTACTTGTGAAGAGGGAGTCGCATTCTCGAGGAGCTCTGTATTTACATTTGTGACTCCTACATCGCAATTGCGATGCAGTATTGAGTTGGGGTACCTTCGCATTTGCGAAGAAGTTGGCCGTTTTTGCGACGGAGGGATGTTCATTAATGCTAGTTTCTAAAGCTTATTTTTAATTATTTGATCGATAATTTACTAGATTTG
The DNA here is from genome assembly GCA_005239505.1 of Nicotiana paniculata. Lineage (NCBI taxonomy): Eukaryota > Viridiplantae > Streptophyta > Magnoliopsida > Solanales > Solanaceae > Nicotiana > Nicotiana paniculata. The sequence goes on along the minus strand of ML307569.1, from coordinate 93,091 downwards.
ATTGGTTTGGAGGCTTGTTCAAAGGCAAGGTCGTGGTTGATTGATTGCTTTGTTTGCAGGGTGAGGTAAGTATTATGTCTAACATTGACTTGAGAAAATTAGGACTTGTTGAAGTATTTGTTACGTGAATAATGTGGGGAAGCGGCGTATATGCTAGGTAACGAGTGTATAGGCGTCGTCAAGGGATTTAGCATGCGGGATTGAGATATTTATTTTCATATCTTCCTTTATTCCATGTTACTTCTTGTTATATGCTTTAATTGTTACGTATTTTTACTTGACATCTATAAAATACATGTTACTTGTTATTTAATTGCTACGTGCCTAAATTTGTTCATTTCTCACATGAATTCTGTTTATTTGCTATCTGTATCTACTTGCTATAATTGTATATTTAATTGTCACATGTTTTATCTGCCTTTATATTATTTGATGCACTCTATTATATTGTTTCTCTTATGTGAGTCGTTTAACTGTTCTGTACTGGTGAATTGGTACAAGTTGAGATTCTGAGATGTTGGTTATTCCTCGTTAAATTCTGTGGTTCTTTACCGTTCTATATATTCCACCTTCTTTGTCATGATATTATGTAAATATTGTTGTTGAGTTTATATGTTAATGATTTGAGATAGTTTGGAGATCGGGTTGCACGCCGCAACGGTATTGAACAGAATTGAAATGATATGGGATGATGATGATATGTTGTATTGTATTGGTTTGAGATTGTAGATTTATTCTTGGTATTGTAATATGAGACTTGAGGCTTTGTTATTCTGGGCTCTTTGGTAGTTAATTTTTGGCTCCATTTTCATGAGTTTATTGTTTTATTCTATTCTTGTTTTCCTGTTATTATTATTTCGTACAGGTATTTGTAAGTGATTTTCCATAGCCTCGTCACTACTTCATCGAAGTTAGGCTCGGCATTAACATGGTACATGGGAACGGTTGTACTCATTCTACACTTCTACACTTATTGTGAAAATATCGGAGTTGATCCCAGCGGTGCGTAGCGATACTGCTCGGATTTAGCTACTTTTGGAGACTTGAGGTGTAGCTGCATGGAGTCCGCAGCCCTGAAGTCCCCTTCCTTTCTATCTTTACTATTTATGGAGTTTCAAACAGTTGTATTTTGTTCATACTTTATCCGTTGCATTCTAGATGCTCATGTATTCGTGACTCCTAATTTTGGGATATGTTTAGATCACATCATTTGGAACTTTATTATTCCATTCCAGGTTATTATATTTTATTTTCATTAATGTTTTAATTTGAATTGTTAAAAACTAGTTAAGTAATTTATCTAACTTTGGCTTGCCTGGCAAGTGAAATGTTAGGCACCATGACAGTCCCAAGGGAGGGATTCCGGGTCGTGACAAGCTGGCTCAGATTTATATTCATGAGATTGTGTCTTCATGGTGTGCCGGTGTCTATTATCTCCGATCAAGGCACGCCGTTCACATCGCATTTTTGGAGAGCCGTGCAACGTGAATTTGGAACACATGTCGAGCTGAGCATGTCATTTCATCCCCAAATGGACAGGCAGTCCGAGCGCACTATTAAGATCTTGGAGGACATGCTACGTTCATGTTTTATTGATTTCGGGGGTTCATGGGATCAGTTTCTACCGCTCACAGAGTTCGCCTACAACAGCAACTATCAGTCGAGCATCCAGATGGCTCATCTCGAGGACTTATATGGGAGGCGATGTCGTTCTTCAGTTGGATGGTTTGAGCCTAGGGAGTCTAGGTTGTTGGGAATTGATTTGGTTGGAGATGACTTGGAGAAGGTGAAGTTGATTCAGGATCGGCTTCACATGGTGCAGTCCAAGCAGAAGAGTTACGCTGATTGAAGGGCTCTTGATGTGGCATTCAAGGTGGGTGAGAGGGTTTTGCTCAAAGTTTCACCCATGAAGGGTATGATGAGGTTTGGTAAGAAGGGAAAGTTGAGCCCTCGATATTAGGGGTGGGCATAAAATCCGAAAATCTGAATTCCGAACCGGACCGAATTAATTCGGTATTTCGGTTTCATTTTTCTTGGTATTTCTGTCTAATTAGGTATTACATTTTCGGTATTCAGTACGGTTCTCGATATTAGGATCTTGAAATTTTGGTATACTGAAATAACGAATTACCGAATTTTTAAAGACTTTTTAAAATAATTCCCAGCCCACTCCAACGCCCCAGCCCAACAATTTTTAATATAATTCCCAGCCCACTCCAGCGCCCCAGCCCACTCCAGCGCCCCAGCCCAAGCCCAAGATACTTTCTTTTACTCTTTCATTCAATTAGGGTCTAAACTCTAAACTCTGAAATACACTGCTTCTACCGTATTTAGTTAGACTTGCACTGCTACTACTGTTAGAACTACAAGCATTGTTGCTACCGTATTTAAAAATTAGAGCCTTAGAAAATACTGCTACAGGTAGCCTACAGTGAGTAGTGAAATACTGCTACAACCTACAGTGCATTAAGACACTATGCTCAATTCAATCATTTTAATTTTCGTTTGTATTTGCTTCTTTCATTGTTCAATTTCATTGTTATGTTCTTCAATTTCATTGTATATGTATTTTTGGCTGAACAGTTAGACAGTAGGGCATTGAACATAGGAGAATTGTCACTCGTTAGTGTTACTTATTTAGCGAATATTAAACCGAAACTGTACCGAACCAAAATAATAAATGTCGAACCGTACCGAAATACTTTGGTACGGTATTTAGTATACATAATTTTTAAATCGAATACCGAAATACCAAAGTTCTTAAATACCGAATTGAAATATCGAATGCCCACCCCTACTCGATATATCGGTCCTTTCGAGATCCTTGAGAGAGTGGGCGAGGTGGCCTACAGACTTGCATTGCCACCCAGCTTATCGGGAGTTCACTCGGTGTTCCATATTTCCATGATCTGGAAGTATTATGGTGATGCATCTCATAGATTAGATTTCAACTCAGTCCAGTTGGAAAAAGATTTGACTTATGTTGAGGAGACAATGGCTATCTTGGACAGTCAGGTCCGAAAGTTGAGGTCAAATAACATTTCTTCAGTGAAGGCAAAATGGAGAGGTCAACCGGTCGAGGAGGCAACTTGGGAAACCGAGCATGATATGCATAGCCATTATCCTCACCTATTTGGAACTTCGGGTATTTCTCTTTACTAGTTCAAGGAAGAATATTTGTTTAAGAGTGGGAGAATGTATGACTCGACCGGTTGTTTAATGTATTTGAGCCCCATTTTCCTATTTGAAGCTTTCTCTATGTGTATTTGTGGTTTTATAACTTGCAGGCATGGTTGATTTTATTTTGGGGAAGTTTTGGGATGATTAGGATCTGTTGGTTCTTGGTTTAGAAGCTTAAGTTGGAAATGTTGACAAAAGGTTTGATTTTTGTGAAAACGACAGCGGAATGGTGTTTTTATGGTTACAGTAGGGTCATATAGCGATTTTTAACGTAGGTGTATGCCCGTAATTGTATTCGGAGGTCCTTAGTTTGATTTGGCTTGTTTTCCAAATGTTGGTAATTTGAAGGCTTAGTAATTTCCTAAATTTGACCGCAAGCTGACTTTATGGCTGACAGGTCCGGATTTTGGTTCCGGGACTTTTAATAGGTCCTTTTAGTTATTTGAAACTTGTCTACAAAATTTGGTATCATTCCGAGTTAGTTTGATAGGAATCGAGCGCTTGATTGTGTGTTTAGCGATTCTTGATTTCATTGTGAAAATTTATGTGTTTTGTTGTCCGATTCATAGTTCTGGATGTTATTTGATGTTTAGTTGCGGGAGCGAGTTCATATGATATTATTGGACTTGTGTGAACATTTGGTGTGGGGCCCCGAGGGCTCGAGTGAGTTTCAGACGTGTTCGGATTGGAATGAACTTTTTCCAAGTTGTTGGTGTGCTGGTGTTGAGTTGTCGCAATTGCGAGCACCAGCATCGCAATTTCAAAAGGGCAGGAAGGTTCAGATGTTGCAAATGCGACACCCTTATCGCATTTGAGAAGTCAGTGTTGGTCTTGGTCTGGTCGCATTTGCGAAGAAGCTATCATCACAATTGCGGAGCCCTGTGTTGCAAATGCGATAAGTGTGAGCGCTGACAGGGTTTGCTTTTGTGATCCTTGTGTTGAAATTGCGAGGGGTACAATTTCAAACCCCTGGTCGCATTTGCGACTTCTGCAGTTGAACAAAAGAGTGGAATTTCGGGACTTAACTTTATTTATCACATTTTAGAACCCTAGACTCGGTAGGAGACGATTTTGAGGAGGGATTTTTATATACAACTGTTGGGTAAGTAGTTTTGATCCTATTTAAATTATATTACATAATTATTTATGATATTTAACATCTAATTCATGATAATCTAAGAGAATTTTTGGGGAATTTTGTCTATGTTTTGAAAAATTAAAATTAGAGACTTGAGAGTCGAATTGGACTCGAATTTGAAAACAAAATACATATATGGACTCGTGGGGTTATGGGTAGTCGAGATTTACCATTGGACTCGGGCTTTGACCGAGCAAGCTTGGGGTTGACTTTTGTTGACTTTGGGAGAATCGCGTAAAGATCTTAACTTTAGTTTTCAGAAATTGTTTCTCTTACATTGTTTGATGATATTAAGTCATTTTTTGTTATTTTTATGTATTTAAGTGAAGTTGTTATTACATGGATTATCTTTCAATGTAGAGTTTATTCTTCCATTTCATGTTTTGTTATTGAGTCTCTTGTATACATTGTGCTTGAGTCTTGGGCTATGTATCGTTGTGATATTGGTATTATTATTTTGGAAAATTTTGTGGCACATGGGCATGTGTGGTGCTTGATAATTATTGTATTTTGATGAGATGCACATGCAATGGCATAAGGGGGTGTTATTGATGTGCATGCGGCTAGATAAGGGGGATTTATGTGCATGTTGCTAGTAAGAGAACTTACTTCATTTGAAGCACACATGGCGAGATAAGGGGGCTAAAGTGTGTGAAGTATTTTGGGAAAAATATTTTTAAAATATATGTAAGGCTCACGTGATGTTATAAGGAAGATATATGATTTGTGACTTGTGATTTGTGATTATGGGGTGTGGTACCTCGGAGCAATTCTTGTTGTAAACCTTGTGTTAGAACGACTTGATTATTTGGATTGTTATTGTTTTCCTCAATTGATTTCACTTGTGTTTTAACCGTGTTCCGATTATTTTGCTGCTTTATCACCTGTTTACTCCTTGTTGCCATTTATTGCTTTTACTTTCCATTGTTAGCTTTATATTAATATTCTTTCCACTCTTAGCTTTGTAATAATATTCCTTCCATTGTTAGCCTCATACTGATATTCTTTCCATTGTTAGCTTTATATTGATATTCTTTCTACTATTAGCTTTATATTAATACTTTGCACAGGTTTTGTGCCTAGCGAGAGTATTGACTTGTACCTCGTCATTGCGCCACTGAGGTTAGTCTTGATACTTACTGGGTACCATTATGGTGTACTCATACTAAACTTTTGCACATTTTTGTGTAGATCCAGGTACCTCATAGCATGTCGGACGTTAGCTAGTTGTTTGAGATTTGTTGCGGAGACTTCAAGGTATACCTGCCATTACGCTCGTATACCACGGAGTCACCTTCTGGAGTTTACTTTACTATTGTTTACTTTCATTCCCAATAGTGATGTTATTAATATTCCTAGTTACTCGTAGTAGAGTTTATAACTCTGTACTACCGGTTTTGGGATGTATTATTGTTAGTCATTTTTACTATGCTGTCACTTATATGTTCTTTGCTTTATAGTTAATTGATTTTAATCTGTTATTCTCATAATGTATTAGACTTACCTAGTCTTAGAGACTAGGTGTCATCACGATTTCTAAGAAGAAATTTTTGGATCGTGTCAAAAAGTAAATTTAAAAGAATAAAAGAGAGATTCATAAAACAACCTTGTAACTACACCATATAATTACCAGCAATTCTCAGATCCCCTTGAATTGGAGAGTGTAATTATAACCCTTCAATTACACCCGATTACATGATGACCAAGTAATTACTTGGTCAGAAAAACATGTCAAGTCTGAGTATCCAAATCTAATGGTCTCTCCTAAGCTGGAATAAAAGCAAAACTACTTATGCTCTCAGCCTTCCAACTCAAAGCATCCGTCACCACATTGACCTTTTCGGGATGATAAAGAATAGTGATATCATAGTCTTTTGGTAGCTCTAACCACCTCTATTGCCTCAAATTCAGATCCTTTTGCTCTAATAAGTGTTGTAGACTCATATGATCTGTGAGCACCTTACATGACACACCGTACAAATAGTGCCTCCAAATCTTTAACGCATGAACAATTGATGCCAACTCCAATCGTGCACTGGGTAATTCTTCTCATGGGGCTTCAACTGACGTGAAGCATAAGCAATCACTCGACCCTCCTACATCAACACGTACCTAATGCCAATCCGTGAGGCATCACAATAAATTGTATAAGAACCCAATGCTGAAGGAAAAACTAGAACTGGAGTTGTAGTCAAGGCAGTCTTGAGCTTCTGAAAGCTCTACTCACACTCGTCAGACCACCTAAATGGGGCACCCTTTTGAGTCAGTCTAGTCAAATGAGTTGCGATGGATGAAAACCCTCCAAGCTACGAGAATACAACAATATGTCGTCAATGAACACGATGACAAAGGAATCAATATATGTCTGGAACACATTGTTCATCAAGTGTATAAAGGTTGTTGGGGCATTTGTCAGCCCAAAAGACATCACCAAAAACTCGTAGTGACCATAACGGGTCCTGAAAGCCGTCTTCAGAACATCTGAAGCCCGAATATTGAATTGATAGTACCCTAATCTCAAGTAAATCTTCGAGAATACCCTAGCACCCTGAAGCTGATCAAAAAAGTCATCTATACGTGGTAGTGGGTACTTGTTCTTGACTGTAATCTTGTTTAGCTGTATGTAGTCAATACACATCCTCATAGATCCGTCTTTCTTATTCACAAATAGAACTGGAGCACCCCAAAGTGAGGCACTCAGTATGATGAAACCCTTATCAAGCAACTCCTGAAGCTTCTCCTTTAGTTCCTTCAACTCAACTAGAGACATGCCATATGGTGGAATAGAAATGGGTTGAGTGTTCGGCACCAAGTCAATGCCAAAATCAATATCCTTATAGGGTGGCATGCCTGTTAGGTCTGATGAAAACACATCTGGAAAATCTCTCACTATTGGAGCTGACTCGACGATAGGAGTGTCAGCACTGATATCCCTCAGAAAGGCTAAATACTCCTTCTCAACCATCCATAATGCTTTCAGAAAAGAAACCACCCTACTCGGGACATGGCCCAACGAACCTCTCCACTCCAACCGCGACAACACCGGCACAACCAACGTCACGGTTTTAGCATGACAATCAAGAATAGCGTGATATGGAAAAAATCAGCCCATGCCCAAAATCACATTAAAGTCCATCATATCGAGTAACAAAAGGTCAATCTTAGTCCCATAACTCCCGATAGTGACTAAACACGAACAACACGGTATACCACAATAGACTCCCCAACAGGCATAGACACATATACATGAGTACTCAAAGAATCACGAGACATATCCAAATATGAAGACACATACGAATGCGTGGAACCCGGATAAAATAAAATTGATGCATCTCTATGATAGACCGGAACAATACCAGTGATGACAACATATTATAAAATAGCCTCAGTCGTACCCGGAAAAAAAAATAACAACGGTCCTGTCCTCCCCCTCTAGGACAACCTCTACCGCCCTGTCCTCCACCCCCTGGTCGGTTGTGCAGGTGTGGCAGTAACTAGAGCAGCAACTGTAGCATGAGTACCCTGTTGTTGATACTCAATTTTTCCCTATATCATTTTCAAAAATGCATATATATCTTCAAAATAATGCATGAATATCAACTATTATTTTTCAATAATTTTTGCATTTTTTAAAGGATTTTAATTAATTTTTCCCAGTAGCTCTATTACATAAATAATTACTGATTACATCACAAATGATTTATGATAATTTTATCGCTTAATTTTATAATTTATATTTATATTTAACTTTAATTATTTCTTGAACAGCCGTATTTACATTTTTCTTAGGTTATAATTGCAATAACTTTGCAATAATAGCCTATATGTGCATAATTACTTTATTTTACAAGAAAATGACCTTCTGTATTTTTATAATATTAAGTAATTATTTTTAAATCATTTTTTATGCATCAATAATATTTTTATCATTTATTAGCTATTTTTATAAATTATTTTATAAAATTAATTGGTTATTTAACATATAGCCTCTTTAATTTTGGACCTTGGCCCAAATTACTACCCCAGCCCAATTAAATCATAACCCTGACCCAATACCCATAACCCAACCCAATAACCCAATTCTTTAAACCCGCCCAACCCCCATATTAAATCTTGGTCGTTGATCTCAAAGATCAACGGTCCAGGATATTTCTTACCATTTTTAATTAACCCATAACCTCCAAACCCTACTCATTCTCTCAAATCAACCGCCCCTAAATCCCTTCCTCCTCTCTTCTCTCTCAACCTCCCCCTAACCCTAACCCGCCGTCACATGAACCCCCTTCGATTCATGGTTTATTCCTTCGATTCTAGGCCTTATCTGGCCTCCTTTCTCTACTGGGTGTTCGACTTCCATGTTATCTAACGGAATCTCAAAGAGATTCGAATAGACCTGGTTCGAGTCCCTCAGTCTCTTGGTGAATCCGTTTGTATTCACCCATTATTTGTGAGTATTATCGTTTTTCGTGCTTTCATGGCTTCAAATCTCCGGTCTAAAACTCAATTTTTTCTACCTCTGTTTATTTTTGTACAAAACTAGCTATTTCTGGCCAAATAGGTTCAGATCTCTTTAGATCTGAAATGTTTGGAGTTTGTTTAATGGTTTTCCTTTAAGATTCTTTTGTTTTTTACCACTATTATCAACCGATTTTATTTTTTCCCATAAAGCTAGGGTTTTGATTCTCAATAGGATTTCTGCAAATGTTTTAAAAAAATGTTTAAATGCTCAATTCTGGACTTTCTCCTTTACTGTTCGACTAATTGCTCTGCTTGAGTTTTATCTTTGTGTTTTGATATGATTAAGATTTTCCATTATTCGATTATTTATCTCACTGTTGTTGTCAGTTCACTTTGGATCTGTTAAGTTAATTAATTAATTAATTGATTTACGTGCTTAATTAGGGTCTGAAATTATGCTTCTTCTCAAATTGATATCGCTCTGAAAGATTTTTTTATTTATTCTTTCCTTATACTCTGCTTGAGTTTTATCTTTGTGTTTTGATATGATTAAGGTTTTCCATTATTCGATTATTTATCTCACTGTTGTTGTCCGTTCACTTTGGCTCTGTTAAGTTAATTAATTAATTGATTTACGTGCTTAATTAGGGTCTGAAATTATGCTTCTTCTCAAATTGATATCGCTCTGAAAGATTTTTTATTTTATTCTTTCCTTATATGTGACTCATAATTGGTACTGCCTCCCTTAATTACGCTGCTGGCCTAATCTCTGGGTATTGATTACCTGGACCACCCTATAAAGGGTCTTTAGATTTATTGCCTACCTTATTTAACTTCAATCCTGCTTGCTAACTGATTTTGTATGAGGTTCCCCCTAATTTAAGTGATATTTTCCCGGATTCTGTCTTATTAATTAATTGCTTTTAGCCTTAATTAACTGGCTAATTGATTTACATACCTTATTTGTGAACTCTTGATTTTCCTACCTTATTTGTATTACTCTGCTGAATGCTATATAAACCTTTCACTATTCTGATTTTAAAAACATAAGAAAACTCCTACACACACATACATACGCTTACAAGCACGCACTTTTACTTGCATATTTACACTCACACAACTTAAGTTCTTTGATTTGCTGCACTGGACTCTTGGAATTCCAATTGTCTTCACCTTCATGTTTGCTATCTCCTTAACTGGTATGCCTCAATTTCTATTATCATGTTCTACTTTATATACCATATAGCCAGTTTGTTATAGACCTCAACATGCTTCTGTTTTGATATCTGATTCCTGGCCATCTCTTTCTCAACTACTATGCCTTAGTTATTATTATCTTGTGATGTTCCATGTAAGTTATATGAATAGTGTGTTCCAAACCTCGATATGTTTCTGTTTGCCATATAGTTCCTGTTTATTTCTCTCTCAACTAGCATGCCTCAATTCCTGTCAACCTACTCTATTTTATGTGTTTACCTTAGCATGTTTCCATCTGATCTGTGGTTTCTGTTTACCTCTTTCTAGACTAATGTGCTTTGGTTCTTGTTCTATGTGTTTGTTTGCTTAGATACTTCAAGCTTCAGCATGTTTCTGTTTAGTACATGCCTATATGGCCTCACCTAGTGGTAATTAATGAACTGAGTAATCTTCAGCAATGTTGTTTGATTCAGCTATAAATTTTCCTATTCTGAACATGTTTATATACTATAAATATGTATAGTCAATCCTAATGTTAGTTCAAAGTGTCCCTGCTCTTTGCAAATCACTTTAAATACCAGTATGAATGCTTAGTCTGAATAAGTGCTAATCTGTTTAAAACTATGAATTTTCTTGTTGATCTAGTACTATTTGCAACCATGTGGTCTGAACCTATTCGCTTCTGAAAATCAAACTGCTTTTCCTAAAACTATCCCCTACCCTTATATATCATTTTTAAACTTCTACTCTTAGTTATCTAGGGTCCTACCACCCCCAGTGTGAGCACTGCCTAGGGTCCATGAGACTCCTCTGAACTCTGACACACTGGGGCTGGTCTTCCAATCTTTTACAACTATTTCTTTGAGAAAGGTTCTGGTGTGATCATTGACTGGGGTCCCTGAGGCCCTTGGGAACTTTGATACACCAGAAGCCCATTTTTTGTATTATGGATGGACTACTTGTGGACATCAGACTTGCTTGCTTGAAGTCCTGGCTTCCAGGTTGATGTTGGGCCTGCCAAGTCTCTCTATAGTGTAATGAATAGCTTTGTGTAGTTCATTCATATTGGTCTGTACTAATGTAATAATCCTTGTAAAAACAGATATGGGGTTAGTAGTAAAAGCTAGGGAGGGATTATTATGTATCTTTGTCAGGTTCGGGTAGAAATCATGCCTATAGTTTGCTGTGGTGATTCTCTATGTGCATACCATTAGAAATCATGCCCATAGGATCTTGCCTCACCGTTTGAAATCTAAAGTTTCATACTTTGCATTCTAGAAATTCTATTTATAGGTCGTTTATAATTCTACATCAAGAACCCATGTTTTATGTATATTTTCAAATCGCAACTAATTCTGTAAACTAGAAAGCATGTCTATAGGAAATAAACGAATCTGTTCTAACACTTAGAAATCATTCCTATAGGAGTTAATAGTTGTAGATACCATGCCTACAGGATTCTGTTCTGGTTATCATTTCGGCAAACTTATAGGAATTCTGGGGCCAAAAAGAACTGTGATTTGGTACTACCTGAAAGCTGCCCAGATTCAGAGTTTTTAAAAAAATCAGTAGGCAAACTGATAGGTACCATTGCTCGCTTTGATAAGGCTGTTATATATTTTGTTTATGCTCATCCAGATATCCTACCTATAGGATCTTAAAAGATTGTTTGTTTGAATAGTGTGCACTTGTGTTTGTTTACTTGTGGAGGTTAACATGAGCCCCCTATTTGCTCTTTATGTGACAGTCCTACTTGACTTTTGTTTGTCGCTTAGTTTTTTTCATTTTAAGCAACATAGGTGAGTCTAGAACCACATTAAATAGAGGCCATAAACACCTCTGGGACCATAGGTAAGGGACGCATAGTGCACGCATAAGGCACGAGTTAGAAGATACTAGAACGTTTTAAGTAACAACTGAAAGATAGTAATTGGGTAGTAAAAGGAGATGATGACATGTGCGCTAATACTATGTGTAGCACCCCAACCTGGGGAGTTACCAAGTATTTCATAGAAATGATCCTATAGGCTAAAAAACTTAGGACCCCTTTAATTCCTGTTTTTAAATAATAGTTGTCTAATTGTTGTATTTTTCTTTAAAGACTAATTCGCTTAATTAAGTTCGGCCGGGATCCACCGTTGTGGACCTTGAGGGGTGCCTTTAACACCTTGCCCTCAAGGTAATTTTGATCCCTTATCCGATCTCTGGTGATGCAAACTAGTTTCATGAGTTAATTACTCTAGGTGCCCTAATGCACCTTAACCCGTTAGGTGGCGAATCTTCATGTCCCATCCCAGAAGGAAGGGAGTTGTCTCAAAAATGTCAAAACCCTGGACTCCACGAGGAAAAAGGGGTGCGCGATAGCATGTCGACTATGCTAGGGATCTCCCTTAGGATTTTACCATAACGAACTTGCTTTTTTGTGAATTAGTCTTTAAGCATGTTTTATTCTGTTAATGCATGCGCAACCTTTCCCTTTCCCCTTTCTGTGAATTTAATTGCCTATTTTCAAGAATTTATGATTTTATATAGAAACTAACTTGTTTCCTTGTTTTCCTTTCTTAAGCGTCTTTTAATTATTAAATACCGCATTTATCATTTTTAACGTGCAAATATGTGACAACAGGCTATTTATTGTTGCATAAATCATGCTCAACATCATATTCCACTCGTGCGTAATCAATCCTATAGCAACGCTTGATGAGTGTTTGCGCTCTTCCTATTTATCACCCTTTAAATTCGAAAAGACTAATTTGTGGTAAAACTATTCGATCAGTGGTGCAGTCGATGGTACTGCCTTTCTCCCTCAAGTTGTCCTCTTGAGGGTACCAGTCCAGACCTCTTTAGGAACCTTACTCTGATTTATTGTACATGCATCATGGTCAAAACCTAGCCGGGGTTAATATGTTGTCCACATAATAACCCTTTAGGAAAAGCCTTGTCCAAAAATCCACCGGGCTTTCCATAATCCCAACGGACGCAACCACGATTTGTGCATTAATTTGGAGAAATAAGTGTTAATATGCTAATCACTGATGTATAACTAGTCGAATCTGGAGGGGGAAAGGGTCTAACCTTATTTGTTTTGCAGAAATGAGGCACGAAGTCCCCAGGTTTGGCATGGTTCAAAGAATACCACCATTGTTGCTGGATTGGTGGGAGGACCTTTCGCCAAGTGACAAAGACCATGTGAAAAGGGTCCTCAAAAACTTACCCTCTTTACTGGATATCCAACCAAACAATATGTTTATCGAAGCGGTCATTATGTTCTGGGACGAAGAAAGGTCCGTGTTCTGTTTTGGCAACATAGAAATGAACCCTCTCTTGGAGGAGGTAGGGGGATTTGCTGGATTACCTTGGGACAGTCTGGGTTTATTGGTGCCGAAAAACCGTACTGCTAGGGGGTTTCTGAAAATGATGGGTCTGAAAAAGAACGATTATTTGGAGTGCCTGAAGGAGTCCTACATACCCTTTGACTACCTCTATGAACGATATGGTCATATCAAATCCTATCGTATCTTCCATGATGAATTCTCTATCCCTTCCTTGGGTCATATTCACCGCATGGTTTTTGTGTTTGTTGTTTGCTTCCTGGGTATGATGATATTTCCAAGAAATAGAGACATGATTCACACCAGACTGGATATGGTAGCTAAAACCTTAATGGAGGGGGATCGAGGGGCAAACATATACCATTGTCCCTATGATAATAGTTGATATTTACTAAGCCTTGGACCGCTGCCAGAAGGGATTCAAACACTTTGAGGGTTGTAATCTACTATTATAGGCTTGGTTATTGGAGCATCTCCAACGGGTTGAATATCATCAAGAGTTTCCACGAAGGGCGTGGAATGATCATATAGCCTTCCATCACCCTAAGAGAATGACTTACATCCTAGACAGGTGTGCTCAATCAGAAAATGTTACAGAATGGGCGCAGTTTTTTGACAATTTGACTGAGGACCAGGTTCCATGGATGTTCGAATGGTTCCCTACCAGTGAGTTCATAATCTGATCTAGGGACGCTCCGCACATGGTGTTGATCGGGTTAAGGGGAATATACCCTTATGTTCCCATCAGGGTTATGAGACAAGCAGGTAGGAAGCAAGTCATACCGCGAGTTTCTAAAATGAGTCATTACAGGGCAGATTTTCAGGATGACGACATCCCATACAAATGTGAAGCTCAAAATATGTGGCACATAAAGATTATTGTAGAAAGGGACACCATCGATCCAGACAGGTGCCACACAGAGCATGTACGCTTTTACCTATCATGGTTGGAAGACAACATAGCAGGGGTAGGTTAGTCGGGAGTCAGTCGAGGGAACAGGGTCATAGACGAAGTTGCTGAAGCCCAAGTGAAATACAATAAACTGCGCAAAAGGGTTGAGTCTGAGGCCGAACATATGGAGCAACATAAGACTGATATGGAACCGATCAATGAATGGAGGGAAAGGGCTATCAAATCTAATGAAAGGCTGGAATATTTGGAGCAGGGTCTGATGGAGCTGGAGGGGAAGACGAGGAAAAGATTCATCGACTACCAGAATGCTGAGGGAAGCGAAGGAGGACATCTAGCGAGAGTATACCTGCTGTTGGTCATGCACGACCTGGGGAACCTGATCGACAGAGCCAAGAAGATCAAGCCTGGGGAAGGTCCTTCTGGGAAAAAATAGATTAGATTTACCTGCTTTTTCAAAATGCAATAAGGCCAATTGCCATTAGTGGCTTATCTTATTTAGTTTCATTTTAGATTTATTTACTTTTACACTAATGAAATGAGGCAATTATTGGCCTTGAAATTCTCCAAATCAACTTGTCGCTAGGCCTACCTCGGGCACAATGAGGCTCCCAAATTAGGACGCGAATTTACATTCCTGTACTATATGTTTAGATACTGCAATACTCTTTTTGGAACCCTTACTGACTTGGTTACCTTTTGTTTTTATTTCCTTTTTTTATTATTCCCATTCCCCAAGGTTGGTTCACGCATACTGGCATCATCAGCTTATCATACCAGATCCAGGGGCCCTCCATCTTTTCCTCATCCAAGTGTACCAAAAGGCAAAGGGAAATCTAAAATGGATGATACGAACGACATCAGAACAGACAACACTGCACATGTTGAGAATATGGAAACTTCCGATGGTCAGGGCACTCAAGCCCCAAATGATTTGGTTTACGGCTTGAGAAGAAGATACTTGAACTATAGGGTGAGCTTGAGCAGGTCCGTTATTTGGCAAACCTCTCCCTCACACTAAACGTCCCATATATCAACCATTCAAATACCCAAAACCCGGCACCTCCTCAGAATACACCCAACCAACACCCGTAGAATCCTCCCGCACCTCACCAGTATATAACCCCGCCTCAAAATCAACCTCTCCCTACTCAATACCCACAAAACACCTATCACACTCCTCAGAACACACCACAACCTATCCCCGAACCCTAGAACTCCACCAATGATCACCACTACACCCAAACTCCTAGCATTCACCATAACAACCCTATATATATATATATATATAGAGAGAGAGAGAGAGAGAGAAACCTTACCTCAATCCGCTCAACCAATCTCGTATACACCAGAATCCGCGGAGAAGGACTTGCTCATCAAGAATATAGCTGAGGAGCTCAAGAAACTAACAAGTTGAGTTCAGGGTGTTGAAGGAGGCAAAGGAATCGAAAGTATGAATTACGAGGATTTGTGCATTTAGCCAGATGTGGAACTGCCGGAGGGTTACAAACCTCCCAAGTTCGAAATGTTTGATGGAACGGGTGATCCTAAGGTTCATTTGAGGACTTATTGTGACAAGCTCGTGGGGGTCGAAAAAGATGAAAGGATTCGAATGAAGCTCTTCATGAGAAGTCTTACTAGGGATGCCCTATCCTAATACATAAGCCATAATCCCAAGAAGTGGACCAATTGGGTGAGCATGGCATCAGATTTCATGGACAGGTTCAGATTTAATACGGAGAATGCACTGGATATCTTCTATATCCAGAATCTAAAGAAGAAGCCAACTGAGACTTTCCTCGAGTATGCTACTCAGTGGAGGTCAGAAGCAGCAAAGGTCAGGCCGACGTTAGATGAGGAGCAAATGAACAAATTCTTTGTCAGGGCTCAAGATCCACAATATTACGAGAGGTTAATAGTCATTGAGAATCACAAGTTTTCCAACATCATCAATCTCGGAGAAAGGATTGAAGAAGGTATCAAAAGCGGAATGGTGATGAATTTTGAGGCACTGTAGGACACAAACAAAGCATTACAATCAGGCGGCATATGCAAAAAGAAAGAAGTGGGAACAGTAATGTTGCCCAAGGCCCAAAAACTCCATTTGTATACCAAACACCTCGACCAACATACCAACCATCACTAACATGCCTAATTTTGACCGCAAACCAACCAGACAGTACACCGCCATTGCTGAACCCATCGACCAATTGTATGAAAGGTTGAAAGCCGCTGAATATGTCACCCATATTACCATTGTGGCAATGGAGAATTCATCTCAATGGGTCAATCCAAACAAGATCTGTGCATATCATTCCGGCATGAAGGGACACACTATTGATGAGTGACGCACCTTGAAAGACAAGATCCAAACACTAATTGATAATAAGGTCATACAGGCGAAGGAAGTTGCACCCAATATCTGCAACAATCCTCTCCTAGGTCATAGGAGTGGAGGGGTCAATATGATAGAATGATGAAGAGTGGGATCCCGAGGGATAAATCGGGCTTATTCGAGAAGGTGATGATCCTAAGAAACCTGCAGTCACACTCAATCCCATTATGATGCAGGTACAATCGCAAGTTGAAGCCGAGGTAGCCGCATCGGTTCCTTTAGAAGTAGAAGTAATGACACCTACAGCGACACTCACTACATTTGAAGTGGAGGTGGCCCTACCTTTCATTGTGACGGTGGAATCCACACCACCCTTCAGTTCTAATGGTGTACCTTGGGATTATGTAGCCGAGGCTAGACGAAAGGGAAAGTCAAAGATGGAAGAATCAGGCGCTGCACAAGGAATGACCATAACATGAAGGGTTTATACACCTGATTATTTGGGAGAGACCAATAATCAAGATTCTAACAAAAAAAACCCGTCACTGAAACTGGTCCAGACGACCTTTGGAGGAAAGTACAAGCAAGGGAGTATTTTGTTTTTGATCATCTGAACAAGACTCCCGCCCAGATATCCATCCTGTTATTATTGCAAAATTCTGAAGCACACAGGAATGCTCTAATTAAGGTGTTGAATGAAGCATATGTTCCAAATAACATCACCAATGGGGATATGGCTAACATGGTAGGACAAGTATTGTAAAGCCATAAGAGCACCTTCCATGAAGACGAACTGCCACCGGAACGGTTAAGTCACAACAGGGCACTGCACATCACAGTGCAATGTGAAGATAAGTTCATCGCCAGAGTTTTGACAGATGGAGGATCCAGCCTCAACATTTTCCCTTGACAACTCTGAAGAGGTTGGGTAAAGGTTTACATGAGATACGAGCATGGACTATGAATGTGAAACAATTTGATGGGTCTCAAAGGGCCACGATCGGAGAAACTAACATATGCTTGCAAATGGGTCCTACCTGGTTCGATGTTGAATTTCAGGTACTAGACATATTTGCCTCCTACAATTTGTTGCTGGGACGACCTTTGATACACATCACTGGAGCTGTCGCATCCACCTTGCACCAAACGATAAAATTTAAGTGGAACCATCAAGAAGTTATCATCCACAGATATGGGAGCAACCCTATTTACACCAGTCAGAATGTTCCGGCGGTTGAAAACAAAAAGAAGTTAGGCGGATAAACCTACCATCGCATTGAGCGTGTTAACGCGATTGAAAAGGATAAATGGTGGAGTAGAAAAATAGAGAGTATACTGGCATGGCAAGGGTACGAACCTAGCATGGGGCTTGGTAAAAGCCTTCAGGGTATCTCCAAGCCAATACAGTTGAAACGCCATGGTATAAACTTTGGGCTAGGGTATCAGTACACCTGGAAAGAATATGATGACTGGTCACCACCGTGGCGTGGTCCATACTACCCTCTTGAGAAACCTATGCCGCACTTGAGTCAGACCTTCCGTAAGGCCGATATCATATGGGGATCACAGGAAGAAGAAGCATTGGAAGCATTGAGAAATTTGTTCTTAGAAGATGGTGATATGGACTGTTGTGTGATCGTCGAGGAGGAGGAGAAGGAAGGCCCTGCCATCCAGGTTGTGGAGAGAGGAGCATTCCTCAAGAACTGGACTGTTAGACCATCAAGGGCCCGACGAGTCCCGGGGTAGCAAGGCTGAATGGCATTGTTTATTTTTCTAAAAAAAATGACTTCCACTTTCGCATTTTTCTTTTGTCTTAAATAATATTTTTCAAGGTTCCAAAAATGTTGTTTGAGTTATTGAAAATCATTTTGTTTGACATTTTTAAATGGCTTGATGTTTTATTATCACCATTTTTCTTTCATATCTTTATCCCTACAGCATTACTATTTCTTATCTTGATGAACCGACGACTGTGACATGTAATGAGACAACGCAATAAGAGGACAGGTGATTTAGAAGAAGAAGAAGATGTAATACCTGAAGAGATCGTCAGAGAAGTAGAGAGTATTGAGAACCAGCCCAAGTCCAACCTGAACGAGACCGAGATAGTCAACTTAGGAGATTATGAAATCGTCAAGGAAACCCGCATAAGCATCCATTTATCACCGTCAGAAAAGAGGAATACACTCGGTTCCTCAAGGAATATGAGGATATCTTTGCATGTTCATACGATGATATGACAGGGTTGAGCACATCCATAGTGGCTCACAAGTTACCTACAAATCCAATGTGTCCGCAAGTGAAGCAAAAACTCAGAAAATTCAAGCCAGACATGAGCCTGAAAATCAAGGAAGAAGTTACTAAGTAGATCAAAGCCAAGGTTCTCAGGGTAGTTGAATATCCAACCTGGTTAGCCAACATTGTACCAGTTCCAAAGAAAGATAGGAAATTCAGAATCTATGTTGATTATCGGGATCTAAATAGGGAAAGTCCCAAGGATGATTTCTCGCTACCAAACATACACATTCTGATCGACAATTGCGCCAAGCATGAGCTCCAGTCTTTTGTGGATTTCTTCGCCGGTTACCATCAGATCTGGATGGACGAGGAGGACGCTGAGAAAACAACCTTCATTACACCGTGGTGGTGTACTATTACAAGATGATGTCATTCATCCTAAAGAATGTTGGGGCCACCTACATGAGGACCATGACTACTATGACATGATACATAAAGAGATAGAGGTGTGCGTAGATGATGTCATCAATAAATACAAGAAGGCCACAGGTCATATAACAGACTTAAGGAAATTCTTTGACAGACTGCGGAAGTACAACCTAAAGTTAAACCCCACGAAGTGTGCATTCGGGTTCCTGCCAGAAAATTGTTGGGATTCATCGTCAGTCATTGGGGAATAGAATTGGATCCGTCAAAGGTTAAAGCCATCCAGGAATTACCACCACCAAAAAACAAGAAGGATGTGATGAGTTTCTTGGGACATCTCAACTACATCAACCGTTTCATAGCACAGTCCACAGTAATATGTGAGCCGATTTTCAAAATGCTGAAGAAGGATGTCGCAACCAGTTGGACCGAGGATTGTCAATAGGCTTTTGACAAAATCAAGGAGTACTTGTCCACACCACCAGTCTTAGTCCCACCAGAGCCTTGTAAACCACTACTACTCTACCTTGCAGTGTTAGATGGAGTCTTCGGATGTGTTCTGGGACAATATGAAGAAACAGGAAGAAAGGAGCAGGCCATATACTACTTAAGCAAGAAGTTCACTCCATATGAAGCACGATACTCTCTGCTGGAACGCACTTGTTTCTCTCTAACCTGGATAGCTTAGAAGCTAAGGCACTACTTTTGTGCCTATACTACATATCTCATATCAAGGATGGATCCCCTGAAGTACATCTTTCAGAAACCCATGCCTACTGGGAAGCTGGCCAAATGGAAAATCTTGTTGAGCGAGTTCGACATTGTCTATGTAACTCAGAAAGCAGTCAAGGGACAAGCATTAGCAGATCATCTTGCTGAGAATCCTGTAGGAGGAGAATACGAACCCCTAAAAACGTATTTTCCTTATGAGGAGATATCATTCGTAGGAGAAGATATTATTGAAGCCTACGATGGTTAGAGGATGTTTTTCCACGGAGCAGAAAATTCAAAGGAGTGGGTATCAGAGCCGTCTTGGTATCAGAAACTGGTCAGCATTATCCGGTGTCTGTAAAACTCAAATTCTCACGCACTAAAAACATGGCGGAATATGAAGCTTGGATATTAGGGCTCAACATGGCAGTTCATATGAACATTCATGAACTACTAGTGATCGGCGAATGGGCAACCAAGAATTCCAAGATATTGTCATACCTGCATCATGTGCAAGAAATGAAGAGGAGGTTCACGAAGATAGAATTTCGGCATGTCCCCATAATTCAGAACGAGTTTTCTGACACATTGGCTACTTTATCATCAATGATACAACACCCAGACAATAATTTCATCGATCTCATTCCGGTAAGGATTCATAATCAGTCGGCATACTATGCCTATGTTGAAGAACAAAACGGACGGAAACCCCTGGTTCCACGACATAAAAGAATATTTGACAAAAGGAGAATACCCAGAACATGCAAATCATACACAGAAACGCACCCTTCGGAGATTGTCCAATCATTTTTTCCAAAGCGGAGGAACTTTATACATAAGAACTCCTGATCTGGGACTGTTAAGGTGTGTTGACGCAAAAGAGGCTTCTAAATTGCTCGAGGAGATACACGTCGGAACCTGCATCCCACACATGAAAGGTTTTGTCTTGGCCAAGAAAATACTCAGGGTCGGCTACTTTTGGATGACCATGGAAACATACTGCATTTGGTATGTTCAGAAGTGCTACCAATGTCAGATACATGCAGACATGTTACGAGTACCACCGAACGAGCTTAATGCAACAAGCTCACTGTGTCCCTTGCTTCTTGGGGAATGTATGTCATCGGTCCAATCGAGCCCACCACCTAAAAGGGGCACAGGTTCATTTTAGTGGCCATCGACTACTTTACTAAATGGATTGAAGCTGCATCTTACAAAGCTGTGACCAAGAAGGTCATTGCAGATTTTGTTCGCGATTGGATTATTTGCCGGTTCGGGGTTCCGGAATCTATCATCACTGACAATGTCGCCAGTCTCAACAGTGATCTAATGAGAGCCATGTGTGAGACTTTCAAAATCAAGCACAAGAATTCCATAGCATACATGCCTCAAATGAATGGAGCCGTAGAGGCCGCCAACAAAAACATCAAGAAGATACTAAGGAAAATGGTAGAGAATCACAAACAATGGCACGAGAAACTACCATTCCCCTTACTAGGATACCGTACCACAATCTGCACATCAACCGGGGCAATACCTTATCTACTAGTATATGGCACTGAAGCCGTCATTCCCGCCGAAGTGGAAATTCTTTCCTTGAGAATCATACAAGAAGCCGAACTCAGCGACGCATAATGGATAAGGAGTCGCTATGAGCAACTAGCCCTCATAGACGGGAAAAAGATGAATGCAGTATGTCACGGTCAGCTTTATCAGAACAGAATGTCCAGATCCTTCAACAAAAGAGTCAAGCCAAGGCAGTTCACACCGGGGCAACTAGTGCTGAAAAAGATCTTTCCGCATCAAAATGAAGCCAAAAGGAAATTCTCTCCCAATTGGCAAGGTCCTTACATGGTTCACAGAGTATTGACAGGAGGAGCACTCATAGTCGCCGAGATGGACGGGGAAATTTGGCCAAAGCCTATCAACTCAAACGCAGTCAAAAGATATTATGTGTAAACCATTTTTTCTTCTTCATATGATATAAATTGAACTACGCTCGACCTATTTCCATTTAAGAGGGCATACGTAGGCAGCCCTGTGGGTTCGATCACAATTCAATAAAATCTCTATTTTCCCCACAATCAGAAACTGGGGCAGAATTTTGAGGAGGACCCTCAAAATTCCGAAGCAAGTTTAGCCAACCGCAGCGCATGGAGCAGTCAGGAAAGTCATCTAGTTAACTGGGGCAGAATTTTGAGGAGGACCCTCAAAATTCTACGGTAGAAGAAGTCGCGATGTCTCTGATTGTGTCATAGTTACTGGTTCATCTAACTAAATTCTAAACTATATACTACTATGAAATTATGCACGCATGCTTTTGAAAAAGAAAACTTTTCTTTAGCCAAATGCTACCCTAATAGCTTGAACAGGATCTTCAGACAGAGCGGAACGAATCGAGCAAGCGAAGGCACGAACCAACCTCCCCCCCCCCTCCCCGCAAAATCTCACGAATTTTCTTTGGATGCGGGACTATATCATCGTGATAAACACCATCGCAACGACACAATCGCTATGCATGAAACACATTGTCAGCTAAGAATACTTCACTCTTACTCTTCTATTTGCATGAGACTAAGCGCTGTCTTAATCCTGCATGAGGCTAAGCCTTGCCTCCCGTTTGCATAAGTCTAAGCACTGCCTTCTATTTTTATGGGACTAAACATTGTCCCGAATCTTGCATAAGTCTAAGCACTGCCTTCTCTTTGCATAAGACTAAGCTTTGTCTCAATCCTGCATGAGGCTAAGCCTTGCCTCTCATTTGCATAAGGCTAAGCATTGTCTTCTATTTGCATGAGACTAAGCATTGTCCCAAATCTTGCATAAGCTAAGCATTGCCTTCTATTTGCATGAGACAAAGCACTGTCTCAATCTTGCATGAGGCTAAGACCTTCCTCTCCACTTGCATAAGGCTAAGCATTGCCTTCTCTTTGCATGAGACTAAGCCCTGTCTCAATCCTTGCATGAGTCTAAACCCTGTCTCAATCCTTGCATGAGTCTAAGACTTGTCTCAATCTTGCATGAGGCTAATCCCTGCCTCTCCACTTGCATAAGACTAAGCACTGCCTTCTCTTCGCATAAGACTAATCCTTATCTCAATTCTTGCATGTGACTAAGCCTTGTCTCAATATTTCATTAGGCTAAGCCCTGCCTCTCCACTTGCATAAGGCTAAGCACTGCCTTATCTTTGCATAAGACTAATCCATGTCTCAATCCGTGCATGAGACTAAGCCTTGTCTCAATCTTGCATAAGGCTAAGCACTTTCTATTTGCATGGGACTAAGCATTGTCCCGAATCTCGCACGAGACTAAGCATTGTCTCTCTTGCACAATTCTCTTCTCTCGGGCTAAGCTCCGCCCTCAACTTCATAAAAGACTAAGCCCTGTCTTGATTTCTTCTAGCATCATGCCTTTGCATCTCATGGGCTGAAAGATCGCCGACTTGTCCGAAGGCGTCATAGTCTGAAGGCACCATCCTCATAGCCGAAAGACACCATGCCATGACCTTAAGATCTCTCATACTTGCACATCATTATTCAAAGGCGTCATGGTTCGGAGGCACCATCTTCGTGGCCCGATAACATCATTTCATGGCTTGCGAATCCCCTACGACACAGTTCATGGCCCGGGACATCATGGTCTAAGGACATCATCCTCAATCGTCCAAGGACAATTCTCATGGTCTGAAGGGAACTTGCATCATGTTTAAATTTACGAAAAGATATATGCTTGCAATGCATATTTTGATTTGCAAGTAACCTGATGAGCAACCATTATCCTAACAAGATCCATCCGCTCCAGTTCCTTCATACTATTTCAAACCTCACCGCTCACCGTAACCATTTCACCTATTCAAAACCTTGTATCCGTCTTTGTGATAACTCCATCGGTCTACTTCACCGGTGGGTCAAGAACTACACACGACATGATTCCTGTAAAACCAGGGATATGTAGGCAGCTCGAAAATCAGAGTGCGGCCTATACCTTTCAAATCACCCTATTTGGTCAAAATTGGTCATCATGTCTTTACCCTACAACTCTTTCATCCTTCCCGGGTAAAGAGGGGCAGCTGTTGATACCCAATTTTCCCTATACCATTTTCAAAAATACATATATATCTTCAAAACAATGCATGAACATCAACTAATATTTTTCCATAATTTCTGTATTTTTTAAAGGATTTTAATTAATTTTTCCCAGTAGCTCTATTACATAAATAATTACTGATTACATCACAAATGGTTTATGATAATTTTATCGCTTAATTTTATAATTTATATTTATATTTAACTTTAATTATTTCTTGAATAGCCGTATTTACATTTTTCTTAGGTTATAATTGCAATAACTTTGCAATAATAGCCTATATGTGCATAATTACTTTATTTTAATAGAAAATGACCTTTTATATTTTTATAATATTAAGTAATTATTTTTAAATTATTTTTTATGCATCAATAACATTTTTATCATTTATTAGCTATTTTTTATCATTTTATCAAATTGATTGGGTATTTAACGTATAGCCTCTTTAATTTCGGACCTTGGCCTAAATTACTACCCCAGCCCAATTAAATCATAACTCTAACCCAATACCCATAACCCAACCCAATAACCCAATTCTTTAAACCCGCCCAACCCCCATATTAAATTCTGGCCGTTGATCTTAGAGATCAACGGTCCAGGATATTTCTTACCATTTTTAATTAACCCATAACCCCCAAACCCTACTTATTCTCTCAAATCAGCCGCCCCTAAATCCCTTCCTCCTCTCTTCTCTCTCAACCTCCCCTAACCCTAACCCGTTGTCACCTGAACCCCCTTCGATTCATGGTTTATTCTTTCGATTCTAGGCCTTATCTGGCCTCCTATCTCTACTGGGTGTTCGACTTCCATGTTATCTAACGGAATCTCAAAGATATTCGAACAGACCTGGTTCAAGTCCTTCACTCTCTTGGTGAATCCGTCTGTATTCACCCATTGTTTGTGAGTATTATCGTTTTTCGTGCTTTCATGGCTTCAAATCTCCGGTCTAAAACTCGATTTTTTCTACCTCTATTTATTTTTGTACAAACCTAGCTATTTATGGTCAAATAGGTTCAGATCTCTTTAAATCTGAAGTATTTGGAGTTTGTTTAATGGTTTTCCTTTAAGATTCTTTCGTTTTTACCACTATTATCAACTTATTTCATTTTTTTTCCTAAAGCTAGGGTTTTGATTCTCAATAGGGTTTCTGCAAATGTTTTAAAAAAATGTTTAAATACTCAATTCCGGCCTTTCCTTTTTACTGTTCGACTAATTGCTCTGCTTGAGTTTTATCTATGTGTTTCGATATACTTAAGGTTTTCCATAATTCCATTATTTATCTCACTGTTCTTGCCCGTTCACTTTGGCTCTGTTAGGTTAATTAATTAATTGATTTATGTGCTTAATTAGGGTCTGAAATTGTGCTTCTTCTCAAATTGATATCGCTCTGATCGATTTTTTATTTATTGTTTCCTTATATGTGACTCATAATTAGTACTTCCTCCCTTAATTACGTTGTTGGCCTAATCTCTGGGTATTGATTACCTGGACCGACCTATAAAGGGTCTTTAGATTTATTTCTTACCTTATTTAACTTCAGTCCTGCGTGCTAATTGATTTCGCATGAGATGCCCTCTAATTTAAGTGATATTTCCCCAGATTTTGTCTTATTAATTCATTGGTTTTAACCTTAATTAACTGGTTGATGGATTTGCATACCTTATTTGTGAACTCTTGATTTTCCTACCTTATTTGTTTTACTCTGCTAAATTCTATATAAACCTTTCACTATTCTGATTTTAAAAACACAAGAAAACTCCTACACACACACCTACGCTTACAAGCACATGCTTTTACTTGCATACTTACACTCACACAACTTAAGTTCTTTGATTTGTTGCACTGGACTCTTGGGATTCCAATTGTTTTCACCTTCCTGTTTGTTATCTCCTTAACTGGTATGCCTCAATTTCTGTTATCATCTTCTACTTTATATGTCGTATAGTCAGTTTATTATAGACCTCAACATGCTTCTGTTTTGATATCTGATTCCTGACCAACTCTTTCTCAACTACTATGCCTTAGTTATTATTATCTTGTGATGTTCCATGTAAGTTATATGAATAGTGTGTTTCAAACCTCGATATGTTTCTGTTTGCCATATAGTTCCTGTTTATTTCTCTCTCAACTAGCATACCTCAATTCCTGTCAACCTACTATGTTCTGTGTGTTTACCTTAGCATGTTTCCATCTGATTTGTGGTTTCTGTTTACCTCTTTCTAGACTAATGTGTTTTGGTTCTTGTTATATGTATTTGTTTGCGTAGATACTTCAAACTTCAGCATGTTTCTGTTTAGTACATGCCTATATGGCCTCACCTAGTGGTAATTAATGAATTGAGTAATCTTCAGCAATGTTGTTTGATTCAGCTATAAATTTACCTATTCTGAATATGTTTATATACTATAAATATGTATAGCCAATCCTAATGTTAGTTCAAAGTGTCCCTGATCTTTGCAAATCACTTTAAATACTAGTATGAATGCTTAGTCTGAATAAGTGCTAATCTGTTTAAAACTATAGATTTGTTTGTTGATCCAGCTCTATTTGCAACCATGTGGTCTGAACCTATTCACTTCTGAAAATCAAACTGTTTTTTCTAAAATTATCTCGTACCCTTATATATCATTTTCAAACCTCTACTCTTAGTTATCTAGGGTCCTACCACCCCTAGTGTGAGCACTGCCTAGGGTCCATGAGACTCCTCCCAACTCTGACACACTAGGGCTGGTTTTCCAATCTTTTACAACTGTTTCTTTGAGAAAGGTTCTGGTGTGAGCATTGCCCGGGGTCCCTGAGGACCTTGGGAACTTTGACACACCAGATGCCCACTTTGTGTATTATGGATGGACTACTTGTAGACATCAGACTTGCTTGCTTGAAGTCCTGGCTTCCAGGTTGATGTTGGGTCTGCCAAGGCTCTCTATTGTGTAATGAATAGCTTTGTGTATTTCATTCATATTGGTATGTAATAATGTAATAATCCTTGTAAAAACATATATGGGGTTAGTAGTAACAGCTAGGGAGGGATTGTTATATATCTTTGTCAGGTTCGGTTAGAAATCATGCCTATAGTTTGTTGTGGTGATTATCTATATGCATACCATTAGAAATCATGCCCATAGGATCTTGCCTCACCGTTTGAAATCTAAAGTTTCATACTTTGCATTCTAGAAATCCTGTTTATAGGTCGTTTATAATTCCACATCAAGAACCCATGTTTTATGTATATTTTCAAATTGCAATATGCATTAGAGATCATGTATATAGGATCTTATTTGCGTAACTTAATACACTTGCCTGGCAATTTGTTTAAAGTTCCTGCTCACATAGATGTCATGCCTATAGAAGATATAAAGGTCAATTTAGATATCATGCCTATAGGGTGAAATCAGTTTCAGCACCTAGAAAGCATGTCTATAGGAATTAATTAATTCCATAAATTAGGAATCATGCCTATAGGAGTTGACTAATTCTCTAAACTAGAAAGCATGTCTATAGGAAATAAACGAATCCATTCTAACACTCAAAAATTATTCTTATAGGAGTTAATAGTTGTAGATACCATGTCTACAAGATTCGGTTCTGGTTATCATTTAGGCAAACTTATAGGAATTCTGGGACTAAAAAGAACTGTGATTTAGTACTACCTGAAAGCTGCCCAGATTCAGAGTTTTTAACAAAATCAGTAGGCAAATTGATAGGTACCACTGCTCGCTTTGATAAGGCTGTTATATATTCTGTTTATGTTCATCCAAATATCCTGCCTATAGGATCTTAAAATATTGTTTGTTTGAATAACGTGCACTTGTTTTTTTTTTACTTGTGGAGGTTAACATGAGCCCCCTATTTGCTCTTTATATGACAGTCCTACTTGAATTTTGTTTGTCACTTAGTTTTCTTATTTTAAGCAACATAGGTGTATCTAGAACCACCTTAAATATAGGTCCTAAACACCTTCGGGACCATAGGTAAGGGATGGGTAGTGCAAACATAAGGCATGAGTTAGAAGCTACTAGAACGTTTTAAGTAACAACTGAAAAATAGTAATTGGGTAGTAAAAGGAGATGATGACCTGTGCGCTAATACTATGTGTAGCACCACAACCTGGGCAAAAGTTACCAAGTATTGCATAGAAATGATCCTATAGGCTAAAAAACTTAGGACCCCTTTAATTCATGTTTTTAAATAATAGTTGTCTAATTGCTGTATTTTTCTTTAAAGACTAATTCGCTTAATTAAGTTCGGCCAAGACCCACCATTGGGGACCTCGAGGGGTGCCTAACACCTTCCCCCTCAAGGTAATTTCGAGCCCTTATCCGATCTTTGATGATGCAAACTAGTTTCATGAGTTAATTACTCTAGGTGCCCTAACGCACCTTAACCCTTAGGTGGAGACTCTTCATATTCCATCCCAAAAGGAAGGGAGTTGTCTCAAAAATGTCAAAACCCCGGACTGCGCGAGGAAAAAGGGGGGCGCGACAGCATGGCGACTCTGCTGGGGATTTCCTTTAGGCTCTTACCATAACGAACTTGCTTTTCGTGAATTAGTCTTTAAGCATGCTTTATTCTATTAATACGTGCGCACCCTTTCCCTTTCCCCTTTCTGTGAATTTAATTGCCTATTTTCAAGCATTTATGAATTTCGACAGAAACTAAATTGTTTCCTTGTTTTCCTTTCTTAACTTTCAATTATTAAATACCGCATTTATCATTTTTAACGTGAAAATACGTGACATCATGCTATTTATTGTTGCATAAATCATGATCAACATCATATTCCACTCGTGCGTAATCAATCCTATAGCAACGTTTGATGAGTGTTTGTGCTCTTCCTATATATCACCTTTTAAATTCAAAAATGCTTATTTACGGTAAAACTAGTTGATCAGCGGTGCAGTCGACGATTGCGTGCCTTTCCCCCTCAAGTTGTTCGCTTGAGGGTAGCAGCCTAGACCTCTATAGAAATCTTACTCTGATTTATTGTACATGCATCATGGTCAAAACCTAGTCGGGGTTAATATGTTGTTCACATAATAACCCTTTAGGAAAAGCTTTGTCCAAAAGTCCACCGGGGTTTCCATAATCCCAATGGACGCAACCACGATTTGTGAATTAATTTGGAGAAATAAGTGCCAATATGTTAATCACTGATGTATAAGTAGTCGAATCTGGAGGGGGAAAGGGTCTAACCTTATTTGTTTTGCAGAAATGAGGCACGAAGTCCCCAGGTTCGGCATGGTCCAAAGAATACCACCATTGTTGCTGGATTGGTGGG
The DNA here is from genome assembly GCA_005239505.1 of Nicotiana paniculata. Classification (NCBI taxonomy): domain Eukaryota; kingdom Viridiplantae; phylum Streptophyta; class Magnoliopsida; order Solanales; family Solanaceae; genus Nicotiana; species Nicotiana paniculata. The sequence continues at coordinate 63,802 of ML307569.1, read as the reverse complement.
AGGACCTTTCGCCAAGTGACAAAGACCAAGTGAAAAGGGTCCTCGGAAACTTAACCTTTTTACTGGATATCCAATCAAACAATATGTTGATCGAAGTGGCCACTATGTTCTGGGACGAGAAAGGTCCGTGTTCCGTTTTGGCACCATAGAAATGACCCCTCTCTTGGAGGAGGTAGGGGGATTCGCTGGATTAACTTGGGACAGTCCGGGTTTATTGGTGCCAGAAAACCATACTGCTAGGGGCTTTCTGAAAATGATGGTTTTGAAAAAGAATGATGATTTGGAGTGCCTGAAGGAGTCCTACATACCCTTTGACTACCTCTATGAATGATATGGTCATAGAAAATCCTATTGTATCTTCCGTGATGAATTATCTATCACTTCCTTGGGTCATATTCATGAGTTAATTACTCTAGGTGTCGTAATGCACCTTAACCCGTTAGGTGGCGACTCTTCATATCCCATCCCAAAAGGAAGGGAGTTGTCTCAAAAATGTAGAAACTCCGAACTCCGCGAGGAAAAGGGGGGGGGGGGGGGGGGGGGGGGGGGGGGGCGACACCTGTGGAGGTCCATCCCTCTTAAGTCTAAGAGAGTCCCTCACCATGTGCCTAGTATCACCACACTCAAAACCACCTCGTTGAGGGCACGACTTCTGGAACTAAGTCTGACTCGGTCGGCTAGAACACCGATGTGGGCACCCAATGCAAGAGGTACACTGAATAGTGGATGTGCCCAATGGGTGATCTGAGACCTCAAAATAGCTGGAGCACTGTGAGTATCCTGAAGCGCCGAATGAATTGGTCGACTAACATAACCTTTTCCATGATGAGCTGAAATTGCAACGTGGGAACCACTAAATGCTCTAAAATCTCGAGGTATCTTGGACTCCTTATCCTTCCTCTCCTGGCCACGTATACGCTCCAACCTCCGAGTGACCTCAACAACCTGCTAAAATGGATTATCAGTCTCTAACTCACATGTCATCCCGAATCTGAGACCATAACTGAGCCCCTCGATTAATCTGCAGACTCGCTCTCTGACTGTAGAAACCAAAGATGGTGCATGACGACATAGCTCAGTAAACCTCTTAGAATACTCGGACACGGTCATAGTCCCCTGAAGGAACTGCTCAAACTCTGCACGCAACGCATCTTTGAGGATCTGGGGAACAAACTCCCTCAAAAATAGATAAGAAAAATGAGCCCAAGTGAGTGACGTTGCATCAACTAGTCGACTCTCCTCATAAGCATGACACCATCTATATGCTGAACCCGTAGGTTAAACATAGTGAATTCGACCCTGCTCACCTTTACGATGCACATGGTGCAGAGAAAATGGTGGCACTGGTCTAGAAAAACCTGTGCATTCTCAGAAACTATGCCACTGAAAGTAGGAGGAAAATACCTCTTGAAACTCTTTAACCTCTTATGCTCCTCCTCTGATGCCACTCGCCTGACCTCAGGCTGAACCGCAGTCATGCGCTGTACCGGCATAGCAATCAGATCCTTATCAACATGATCCGGTTGCTCTAGAGTACGAGCGGCGGGAGTCTAAGCTCCTCCCCCAGCTTGAGAAGTAGCTGGTGCAATTGGAATCAAACTCGTTTGAGCTAAAGTACCAAACATGCTCCGAAAATGTGCCTAAGTCTCCTCAAGTCCATAGGTAGCAATAGGCGTCTCAGGTGCCTGCTCCTCAACAGCTACTGTTGGATCCTCAGTTGTTGCTTTGGCAGGTGCTCTAGCTATAGCACGTGTCCCTCCTCGGCCTTTAGCAACACCGTCACCGGGTTAGCATCGTCAGTAACTGAATCTTGTGTTCTCACCATCTGTGAGAGAATAGAAAGACAAAGGCTCAAATTTCAAAATTAATAAATCTACACGATAAGGAATGAGAGAAGTGGAATTTTCTAATAGTTCTGTAGCCTCTTGAAGATAAGTACAGACGTTTCCATACCAATCTGCAAGACTCTACTAGATATTCTTAAGACTTGTAGAACCTATGAACCTAGGGCTCTAATACGAACTTGTCATGACCCCAAAATCCCACATTTAGGATATTGATGGAATCTAGTCTCTAAGACTAGGTAAGCCTAACAGGTGATAAGATCAGTAGAATTAATTCACTTTAATTATTAAATGAAAAATAGTAAATGGAATAACGACACCAATAGCGAAATGCAATAACCATACAACACCCAAAAACAATAGTATAGAGTCATAAGCTCTACTACGAGTTCATTAAAAAATTCAAGTACAACATTGTTTGGAAATAAGAGAAACAATAGCAAATGATCACTAGAAGGTGACTTTGAGGCCTGCGAGCGTCATGCAGGTATACCTTGAAGTCTCCGCAATCTCTAAGTCAACTCTCTTGCGTCCGGCACGGTCCGAGGTACCTGAATCTGCACAAAAATATGCAGAATCGTAGTATTAGTATACCACAAACAGTATCAGTAAGAATCAAGACTAATCTCGGTGGAGTAGTGACGAGGTTCAAGTCAAGACACCCACTAGACTTACGACATGTGCAAAATATCAATATGTAGCTAACAAGAGAAAGCAAAATCAATAAATGGACACAAAGAGCAAACATGTAATAACATGGCAAATTAACTAAAGAAAGTAATACACAAAGTGAAATCAATTAAAGAAAACAATGAAAATTTCAACTCATCAAGCCGTACAATTCTCAAGAATAACAACAAGAATCACCCGGATGTACCACACCTCATAATCACAAGTCACAAGTCCACAAATCTTCCTTATACTCGCGTGAGCTTCACATTTTTATAACATTTTTCTGAAATAGCTTTATGCACTTTAGCCCCCTTATCTCACTGCGTGTGCTTCATAATAAAGTAGTTCCCCTTACTAGAAACACGTGCATAAGCTACCTTATCTCGCTACATGCGCATTAATATACACACCGCCTTTATGTCGCCGCATGGGCATCTCAATCACATCACAACAATTCAAAATTATTTTTTAAAACTATTTAACATGAGAAACACACACCCTAAAACTAATATTTGTACAAATGTTTACGACTTTATTTTAATTTTTTTTTTTTTTAAACTCCATGTTTAATCAAAAACCATAATTCAAAATACTTGTTGTCCGAGTTGAACAGCACTGGTAACGGCGTTAGGCGGCGGACCCGGTTCGATATACGCTGTCTGCGTGACTGATAAAAGCCGAAGGGACGAAGATATACCTGAGTCGGTCCGGTTCTCAAGTTTTCTAACTGTTTAAGAATTCGAAAATAGGGTTTAGCCAAAGACTTCTTAGTGAGCTGTATTGGCGGTTGAGTGAACCTTCTCAATGCTAGGGTTCAACTGAGGGATTTATGCTTGCAGTAATGCCTAGTCTCTGTGCGAATGCGTAAATTTCTCGAAAGTAAAGATTTTAAGGTTTTTATATGTACGAATCAACATCAATGGCGGATGATGTAATGATAAAAGAAGAGCTTACAAATCCCTGCTGTATATCTGTAAGTATTTCGATTTAGGGTTTCTATTTGCTTTACATTCAATTTTCTTTTGTTTCATTAGTTTTTGGTTGATTTTTGCACTGTTTTTGCAGTGGAAAGAGAAGTACAGTAAACTGAAAGACGGCTACGCAAAACTTGAAGATAGGAGAAATGCGCTTCGTAAAGGTCTCTCCATTTACGAGGAACAAGTTTTGAAGATGCAATCTGAAAATCTGTCTCTCATGAAAGGTATTTTTACTTTTTCTTACTTTGGATTCACGTTACCTTTACTTTCTGAAAATGAGTATTTTGAGTATTAATTTTAAATTAGAAGCATAGAGAAATTTATAAGTTACAAAACAAAAGGAAGTAAAAAAACAGTTCGACGATAAAACTTACTTGCACATGGTCTTTACACCAAACTAGTGAAGGCTAGACATGTGTACTTGTACACTGATTTACCACTTAAACATGGTAAAATGCATGCTCACTTTAATTTTTAACTGCTTTGTTTGGTTTGGTGTAAACATCGGTGCACATAAATATTTACCTAGTTTGACTATACCAAGCTGCTTGGTGAATTTGTGGAGCTGTGCATAAGGTGGTCCTGACACCTCATTAAGAAAATCGCTAGGAGTTTTAAACCTTCATCTTTATTGGCGTCATAGCATCTTGGTGTGTAGTACTTACTATACACAGTGAGAATATGTGACCTCCCAATAGCTTAAGTGGTTTTTGATTTTTGAAATTGTAGTAGCAAGTTTTGAGTTTATCTTCTGTCTGAAGGTTATTATGTTAGGAGTTTCTTTAAGCTTATCTAATTTTACGCATACTCTTTCTGGTCTTGTTTATCTTCGCTAGTGAGGTTGTTCCCCTTGTTGATTACATGCTCTGTTTCTTGTCATTGGCAGACATTGACTTGCTGCTGTATTTTGTTCTTTTTTTCCAGCTGTTGAGGATGAGAAACTTAGGGCAAACAATGAAAAGGAGGAAAAAGTAAAGGAATCTGCTTTAAGGGTTTCCTTAGAGAGTGAAATTGCTGGGTTGAAAAATGAGATTCTTTCCTTGAAACAACAATCGGTGGCTAATGATGGAGGTATAGAAATTAGAGAGCTTGAGGAGCATCTCTCTGAGAGAGAAAGCAAGGTAAACGAGCTGAAGGTGCTTGTTGATAAAGAAAGAGGGAGAGCAGAGTCAGAGAAGAAGAAGGCTGAGTTGGAGAGGAAAAAGGTGGACGAGTTGAGGACAAAATTGAAGGTTGAGAAAACAAAGGCTGATGAAGAAAGGAGACTTGCTGATGTTGAAAGAAAAAGAGCAGAAGGAAATAGACTTAATTTGGAAAATCTGAAGAAGGAAGCTGATCAAGTGAAATCAAAGTTAGCTTCAGTGACTGTGGAGTTTGAAGATGCTAAGAAGCAGCTGGAGGCAGAAAGAGAAAACACATCTAAAGAGAGAAAACGTGCAGATGCAGCAGTGGCGAAAGCTGCTGATCAAAAGAAGATTGCAGAAACCAACCGCAAGATGGCCATGGATGAAAAGAGCCATGGTACTGATCTATATCGTCAGCTGGAACAGGATAGACAAAAGATTGATTATTTGAAGAAGGAGATTGGTGAATTCATGGCATGTGGTAAAACGGTTAACATCATACCTCGTAAAGGGACAACTCTAGGAACTGCTCAATTCTCACCTGAGCTTGGTCCAAAGGCAGTGGAGAGAGATGTTACCATGGTAGATGTAATTGTGAATTCCGATGCAGACCAAAAAAGGCTCCAGGAAATGGAACAATTGGTGGCGATTGAGAAAAAGCGTGTTAAATCAGAGATGAAAAAAGTGGAAAAGCAAAGAAAGGCTGCAGAAGCATATAAAAAGAAGGCATCAGAAGAAAAAAATCGTGCTGCTCAGCTTTCTGAAGAGGTAAAAAATTACAGAAAGAGGGTCGAAGAACTGCAGAAAGAAATTGAAAAGCTAAGTTCTGCACGGTCTTCTGTTGATTGTCCTCTTCGTGCACATGATAGTAGTGTGCATGTTGAAACTGCTAAAGTTAAGCTGTTGCAAAAGCAGTTGAAGCTTGAAAAGATGCTGGTAAAGCATGCTAAAAAAGTAGCTAAGTTCGAAAAAACCCGTAACTATATACTACAGCAGAATCTAGTTAGCTTAAAGCAGGAGCTTGTTCACTTCTCGAGACGTCTAAACATACTGGACGGTTGCTTCTTTCAAGGTGATGAGCACGCTCTAGAAAAGGTTTGTTTCTCTTGTTCTTGGCATTGTTGAAGCTCTTACATTAGTAAGAAAGGTGTTTTTGATTAAGTTTTCTCTAGAAACCTTGGGGAAGTATATATTTTACTTGGAAATTTTCTACCAAAACTGGAGTTGGTAAGAACAGAAACTGTGACTATTTAAACAAATAGTCTTAACATTTTCAAGAATTTGTTGAACTCATTAACATTGTATTTTGACTATTTTTGAGGTCATGCACAATCTTGCAGAATGTTTGGCAGAATCTTGAAAATAGTATGTGATATGTTCAGAAAGATCACTCCTATTTACCTCCCCCATTTTCAGATAAACACCCATCTACTTTATTTTTGGTTTGTCTTTATTCCCCATCCCCNCCCCCCCCCCCCAATTAAATGGATGCAAACTCTATTTCGATGGTCTCTTAATGATATGATCTTCCTGATGTGCAGGTTTGCAGCTTCAACTTGAAAAGCAATTATTCTAGTTTGGTAGCTTGTGACACGCACTGTCATTTTGGAAATGATTCCTTGCAGTTAGCTGCTGTTGGGTCTGATCTGTCCAAGCAAAAGATAGAATGTAATGTACCTTCGCTTCCGATATCTGGAGGAAACAACCCTGTATCATTATCAGGTATTAACTCTAAATTGGAGCCTTTACTTAGAGGTTCCAGCAAAAAAGTGTTACAGAGTTCTGCCATGAATTCCAGTTCGGCATCATTTTCTGATAGGCTATTGGTGGGCTCACAGGACAGATGTGCTTCCATCACAACATCAGCTAAATCAGCTGAAGAAAAATTGGACGTAGAACTGACCATGTCCAGTTTGCCTGGAGATGCAAGAAAAAAGTGCATTGAGAATGTTGTAGCAATTGCTGACAGTAATGTCAAGAGTCCTATCAGTTGTATTTCTACTGAGAGGAGAGGTCCACATTATAAGAGGATGAGGAGATCTGTTGATGCCATTGAATCTAATGGAAACTTAAATTCCGGGGGTAACAAGTGGCAAAGGCAGCTTTCAGAGAAAACCTCTCTACATGATGGTAAGTTGAATGGTAGAACAGATGGACCTGCTGTTCAGAAAAAGCATTTGGTAGCTGATATGCAACACGATACATGCAGCGAACATTTTATATCTCGCAAGAAAAGAAGAACATCCTGTGAACTAGGCCTGAATCCTTCAAACAAGAATAGTGGGGCAAAGACAAAGTTTGAAGGCTGTGGTGTCCAATCTGATGTCTGCACACGTCCATCTCCAACTGTCTATAGGCTTCCAGAAACTGCCCAGGATTGGAAGGATGGGAAAGATTATGATCTGGGAGATATTGATGAACTTGTCTGTGGTGATTATATGAAGCTTCTCAATTTGGATAGTGATACTGATGAAGAGTCTTATCGTCTAGCAATTGAAATGCCTTTATCGCCTACACTTCCTGAGATTCTGTGCCATAGCAGCGAGGCACTTGAATCGATTAGCTCACCTTTATATCAGGGATTCTCAAATGCAATGGGGACTCTGGTTTCATCAGACAGTTTTGATGTCATCAATGTGGAAATCAATTCTAACCAGTTAAAACATTGTACCTTGGATCCTTCAGATAATTCATCATTTTCCAAGAAAAGAGATCATATTGATTCATCTAAGAGATTAAACCTTGACACAGCTTGTAAGTTATCCTGCAGTTCCTATGCAAATGCATCAGCATTGTGCATATCAGATTTAGCTGCTCCTGCAAGTGAGGTATTGCAGATTCCATTGGAAAGGAGAGTGGTCTCATTATGGGATGGTTTTGCCAAGTATTGTGTCATCTTTTCAAATAACAACGACGAAAATAGCATTTCCAGTATTTACCGTGCTACCAGCAGTTGTCTTGCTCAGTGCTCTGCATCATCAGATCCTCCTCTTAGGAGTATTTTGGACACTCTTTTGAAACTTGAAGATATCTCAAACAAGTAAGCTAGCTATTCTGTTGTTATATATTCGTCCTCCTAGTTGGGTTTCATGCTTACTTTGCATTGGACATACCAAAATCGTCCACCTATATTTTTTTTTTGATCAGGGATATCCACCTATACTTTGTTCTTCAGATATCAATATGGCATCAGCAAAGTTCTCTATGCTTAAAGTTGTACTTCCATTTTCTTTCATATGTTTACAAGAGCATGTTTGGAAAGCCACCTTGTAATTGGATTTGGGTGTAATTACATAGTTTTGGACCGTTATTATGGCCGAGTAATTAATTGGGTGTACTTGGCAGGGAGCAATTACACTCATTTTCGAAAGAATTGCACGTGTAATAACAAGGCAGCTTTCAAATTGTCTTTATCTTCTTTTCCAAATATTTTACTCTTTTTGCACTCATTCTCTTTTTTGATGAAAAAATATGAGAAAGACTTGTAAAAACAATTTCATGTTCTACTTGCTTATTTTTCTATTAAGGGACAACCCGGTGCACAAAGCATTCATCATTCACGTTGGGACCGGGGAAGGGCAGCACCCCAAGGGGTGTGATGTAGACAACAACCTACCCTAATGCAATTATTAGTGGCTGCTTCCACGGCTCAAAACCGTGACCTATAAATCACAAGGAGACAACTTTACCGTTGCTTCAAGGCTCCCCTTCCTTGCTTAGTTTTCTATTCATTGACATAAATACTAATCATAGAAAAATACTTCATGTCTGTTCTTTGTTAGGTAGAAAATACAAGTAGTCATGAATTTCATATTATATTCACATGGGTAGGAAGATCAATTATTCTTTATGATATTAGTTACCAGTTTATAATTATTAATTACATTTAAAAAATATGTATTCTGAATACCTAGTAATAAATAATATTCAATATTTCCTTTATTATACATATATATGTCACGCATAAAATTTATTTACTTGTTCATCTAAAAAGTTTATTTTAATTTTTATTGTTAACGTTTATTAATATAAAAAATGTCTAACTATGTAATTACACTTGTGCAACCAAACAAACCGGTCTTGGTAATTACTAGGCTGTTATACAATGATTTCTGCATACCCTAAGAGGTTAGAAGGTAGGATTTAAGCCCAAAGCCTACAATTACCAGAGAGAAGAATAAAAATGATCTAGCCTGAATTTTCAAATGTATGTCGCTTGACAGACTGAATTTCAGATGTGTGTCAATGGTTACATCCATATGTTTTATGCTCTTACTTCATGGTAGTCGGATATCCCAAAATTATTTGCTTTTCTCCAGAAAGAAGTACCTTGCAACTGTGTATATATTTTGTTCTTGTAATATGACGAGATGATGTTACTCTTGTCAAATTTTACTTCCAACTATTACAAAGAAATTAGAAGGCTTAGTGAGCTCACATCTCGGAGTACTTGACATCAATTGTACATATTATTACCTCTCATATGAATAATGGATGGACAGTACTAACTTTTTCTAGTCAACTTCCGATATCGGAGTATATGTCAAAACTTATTCTGTATGCTTGAACTGCAACCGCTTCGATATTTCTAGGTCATATAATCTATTCTGTTTTCTTTTCTAGTTGCCTTATTTCGTTTTGCTATCTGGAGTTTCTACATTTTTTAAGTTGTTTGCATGAGTTTAAGATGCTTCGAGCCAGCATTTGATTGTCATTCTTAGGCACGTACACTGCCCTTAGTTTATGTGCATTATTCTTGTCCTTTGTCCGCCTCAAGTGTTATTCCGATGCTTCATTAGCATAGAAATGGGTTCAAATGTGAATACATGTTGATTTTGAAACAAGAGCTAACATTTTATCTTCTTTCTTGCCACCTTTTCCAGGGAAAAGACCTGTGTCTTCTTTTCACTCTTACTGCTCTACATTTCTGATACTGCAACGGGAGCCTTTGGAGATGATTGTGAGAGGGACCTGACCCTTTTTGTGAATTCTGTTGCTCAGCACATATATACAGGTTTCTGGCCTTATTATTTATTTGCATTAAGATGTTTCCTGAAAAGCTTACCTGTGTATACTAAGCCTACTTTTAATTTTCCATATTTGCAGAACTCTCACATGAAGATACCAGAAGGATATTTGTGGAATATTGCAACTTTTATGATGTACTTTCTCTTATGGAGGATTTTCTTTTGCATGATAAATTGCTGGTGCCTGCTGTAAGTTCTGATTCAAAGCTTGCAACCAATTCAGGAATCAATCTTATTTTGGATGGTCATAGTGTAAGCTTGTGCAAGCAACCAGCTTCTACTCAGTTGTTGCAAATTGGAGGCATTTTGCTAGCATCAGTATGTTCCGCGGTTGACCATGTTGGTTTTGTTTGTGAGGCTTCCTTCAACATCCTAAGGATGCGGAGGTCTGATGCTCTAAACATTCTACATATATTTGCCTATGTATGTGGTTCTAAATACTTTATCCTCAAAGAGTATGGTTTAGCTATGACTGTGGTGAAGTCATTGGTGATGCTCATTCACAAGAATAGATCATCTCCTGATCCTCTTTCCTGTATAGGATCTTCAGTTGAGTCATTGTCTAAGATTTGTTGCGGTAGTAAATGCCCGTTTTCAGAGGGTGCAGCTACCATGGATATTTTAGCATCATCCCTCTTGGATAGTCTTAACAGTTATGCTTGCTCTGCTGTGGGGTCGGATTTGATGGAATCATTGAACTCATCAAGACGCAGAGTCAAATGTGATGGAAGGAAAACTGATGAATCCTTAGATGGCGTAGATTTAGTCCAGTCGGCCTTTGTTATTTCTGAGAATTCATGCCAGTTAACTGATACCCTCGCACTTGTGGAGCTTGTTGCAGGTTTCATGGTATGATTTTTACTTATTTTACTCGTTTACTCTATAATCTTGTGAACTTCTGTCCTCTTTGCTGTTTCGCTTTATTTCTTTCTTGTTCCAGGTGCAAAAAAAAGTGTGGATATTTGAGTGCTATTATAGGACGTTGGAACATAAAGTGGATCATACTTTTTACTTAACTGAATGGCATTGTTCTTCCGCTGGAAATAGTGTCATTTCCTTCACAAGTAAAAGAGTTCTGGCTGAAAATATTATCAATAATTAGTGACTTGTCCCAAAACAAAATCTTATCAAAAGGTAGTGAGAAGTACTTTCGCGTACTATCGGTTTTTTCGTGGTTTGTCAATTCTTTAATAAAATAATTTTACTCTATCTAGAAAAACATAATTTTGAATGGTACTGTTCTTTTTATTGCGCGGAGAAGCTTGTGGAAAGGTTATTAAATAGTGTCATTTCCTTCACAAGTAAAAGAGTTCTGGCTGAAAATATTATCAATAATTAGTGACTTATCCCAAAACAAAATCTTATCAAAAGGTAGTGAGAAGTACTTTCGCGTACTATCGGTTTTTTTGTGGTTTGTCAATTCTTTAATAAAATAATTTTACTCTATCTAGAAAAACATAATTTGAATGGTACTGTTCTTTTTATTGCGCGGAGAAGCTTGTGGAAAGGTTATTCAAATGACTAGTGTGTTAAAGATAGTTAATAAAAGGTCCTAATGCATGACCTTAGATATTTGTTGCACTTTCAGTGCCTAATGATAGGCAGTTGTGTGATGTTGTAGTACGTTGCAGCATTTTGCGCATAATTTTCTAGCATCCATATTTAGGAACTCCACTTGCAAGGGGAGAGCCAAAATCTATTTGTCGATCATTCAGTAGTGGATGCTGATTTCTTACTAGTAATTGCTACTCCATTTCTTATAGTTGCAGATGGAAAAGGAATAATGCTTTAGCTTAACGATCAAATTAATCATTGATGCCTTAATTTGCTAGTGCTGGATTGCAATATGAACAGTCTGTAGCTCAAATGAGAAGCGCTTGAACATTTGATTATTCTTGTGCACAAATTGGTCCGAATTTACAGCCTAGTTATATTTTCTGCAGAGAGCTCTCGTACAAACGTTAGTTACCATCCTTTGTTAATTGCTTTAGAGAGTTTTTGCTATTTTTTAATCTTTTATTTGTAAAAAAGGTAGAGCTACTTTTAGACATTTTTATATGAAAGCATTTAGCAAACAACTTGGGACCTAGCTTCATAGATCGCGTTCAAACCTTTATGAGCATTTTTTTTTCAAACCTTATGAGGTTCGACATGCAGTTCAGACACTTCTGCCGAACGGGTCTCCTTAGATTTTGTTTTGACTTTGGATCTTGTTTGACATTGGTGCATAGGGTGCTGTGACCACATTTCTTCTACTGGTGTTGCAGTTGTTTTCCTTTGACATGTAATTTTCCAGAGCTGCTCTGAGCTTCAGTAAATTATGGCATTTAATCCAGGAATGGAGATGATTAATGTTGTTATTGAAATGGTCTGTATGACCTCAAGATATAGATAGGGAATGAAGTGTGGGAGGGGAACGGGCGCTGCTTAGTCAAGAGTTCTAAAACAGGAATTATCCAATATTTGTGTTTGTTTGAGAGGATGGGACTGGATAATGAGCAGCATCCAGGATTATGAACCTCTTCTTGGTATAATTTTATCCATCCCCTCATGGGATAAAGGAGGTGCTTTTACTCCTATGCATACTTTTCTCTTTCCTCCCCTCATGCAATCAAACCCACTAACCCCTCTTCCGATCCTCTCGCCTGTCTACCAAAACCCCCTCCATGCTTCGCCACCTGTTATCCCTGTACCCGCCATTTGTCTTTGTTCAGTATATTTGTTGCTTTTAATTCTTTTTCTCTGATTTTATTATAGGTTATTTGATTCATTTAGGTCAAAGATTCCTTGGCACAAAAGTTTAAATTCACTTCGAGTCCTATTAATCCAAAATGAGATACAAATGCATTTACTTAAAAATGTGGTGCTGTTACATAACAGACCCTTATTTTGGCCAAAAACCAAGACTCCTGGACTTTGTGTTTGAAGAAGGATGGAAAGAGAAAGAAATACAAATGGATTTCATTTAGGAATGGTAAAAGTGTGTTAATGTGAATCTTATTAGGAATTACACCCTTTAATTGGAAGGGAGGATTATTTCTTTTCAGTTAGTTCTTATGCAATTTATCTCTATGCATGGTATGTCGTTGCTTATTTTGGACTAGCAAGATGTACTTCTATATTGCAATGAATGGCTAGGTTGCATAGTTGCAAAATTCTCTCTGGTGATTCTATTCGTTTAGTAGACGTTTAGGAGAGCAATTGAAGTTAGTTAATGCCTACTACTACACCAAATTCTTAACTTTTGGAACTCCTAAATTGTTGTATTTGAATCTTCTTTAATGCTCACTCAATCTTGTTGGATCTTTTTCTCAATGGAGGATGTTATTGGAATATCTATTTACTTTTAAAATAGAATCTGTGATAATTTGCTTGCTTAGTTCCAATTGGGCAATAAGGTGGGCGTGTGGGGGTAGGTTATTACTTCCTACTTCTAGTTCATTCCTAAGAAGTTTTTGCCTAACTCTGTTTTTATTTTTTGATCTCTCAAGCAGAGCTGGGATTGGATGTTCGACAAAATTGCCTGTCCACTATTGGATTTATTGGACTATTGTACAACGGAGCACAATGCTGCTGCTATCACTACTCTTATTGGCCAACTTGGAAGGTAATAATCGAAATATTTTTCTACATTTATTTTACTCATATGGCTTAAATCTTAAATGGGGAAATGTGAGAGTGAGCTCTATTGGCATTTTGATTGAAGAGATGGCCTGAGTTGCATACTTGTTTTATTTTCTGATCATATAGGATGGGATAATATTATCTTTTTGTTTCTGTATCTTTGAAGAAGGACTTGCATATGGTGTTCATTGATTTAGAGAAAGCATACGACAAAGTCCCGAAGGAGGTTCTATGGAGGTGTTTGGAGGCTAAATGTGTGCCGGTAGAATACATTAGGGTGATTACGAACATATACGATGGAGCTAAGACACAAGTGAGGAAAGTGGGAGGATACTCAAAACACTTCCCGGTTGTAATGGGGTTGCATCAGTGATTAGCCTTTATCCAATTTTATTTTCTGTGGCGATGGACGTATTGACGTGACACATTTAAGGGAAGGTTCCATGGTGTGTGTTATTTGCAGATGATATAGTTCTGATTGATGAGATGAGGTGTGGTGTTAACAAGAGCTGGAGGTTTGGAGACAGACTCTTGAGTCAAAAAGTTTCAAGTTGAGCAGAACCAAGACAGAGTACTTGGAGTGCAAGTTTAGCGACGTTACTAAGAAACCGGACATGGATCTGAAGCTTGATACCCAAGTCATCCCCAGGAGAGAGAGTTTCAAGTATCTTCAATCTATAATACAAGGTGATGGAGAGATTGACGAGGATGTCACGCATCGTATCGAAGCAGGGTGGATGAAGTGGAGGATCGCTTTCGGTGTCTTGTGTGATAAGAATGTGCCACTGAAACTTAAGGATACATTCTACAAAGTAGTGGTTAAACCGACCTGTTGTATGGGGTAGAGTGCAGACCAGTCAAGAACTCGCATATCCATAAAATGGAAGTAGCTGAAATGAGGATGTTGAGATGGATGTGTGGGCATACCAGGTTGGATTAGATTAGGAATGAAGTTATTTGAGATAAGGTGGGAGTGGCCCCTTTGGAGGATAGGATGCAGGAGGCGAGGTTGAGATGGTGCACGTTAAGAGGAGAAGCACAAAAGGTCAGTTAGGAGGTGTGAGAGGTTAACCTTGGTGGGTATGAGGATGGGTAGAGGTAGGCCAAAGAAATCTTTGAGAGAGGTGATTAGGCGGGATATGACGCAACTGGAGCTTACTGAGGACATGACTCTTGATAGGAGGGTGTTAGGGTAGAAGGTTAGTACGTAGTCGAGCGTTTCCTTTTGTCCGTCGGTTCGATAGCATTGGTGTTGGTTTGTTATCCCTTTATTCTTATATTGCTATTACTACCGTTTAATTGCTACCTTGGCTTCGGTCCTCTTTTTATTTTGTTGTTGTTTATACTTGTTGTCATTACTTCTTTTTATCTTTTCTTTAGTCGAGGGTCTTTTGGAAATAGCCTCTCTGTCTTCCCGGGTAGGGGTAAGGCTGCGTACATCACACTCTCCCTCAAACCTCAGTTGTGGGAATTCACTGGTCCTTTTTTTTTTTTTGTTTCTATATCTTTGAAGCAAGCATATTATGAGGTAAGATATTTATGAACTTAACTATTGGCATTCCGTATAGGACAATATCCTGATCCTATATTATATTTCTCTCTATCCTGAAGTTTTTTCAGTGCTCCACATTCAAGATTATAAGTTGCATTGCTGATATTGGATGCTTTTATGTTTCCCTTTGGACATTCAGAAAGCTTTTTGACCGGTTTATTCCCTCCATACATGTATATGGTGGCAGTTTTATACTCTGGACGATCGAATTACATCTGCTCAGGGAGCCGAACGACCTCAAAATTGTTTCCCAACTGTTTCCCCATTGGTGGTCGATGCTATAACCCTTGTGCAAACAAGATCTATTGGCCTGATCTCTTTCGGACTGACAGTAAACTTACTATTTCATTGATTTGCTAAAAAGAATCTTGCATTAACTAGCTCTTCTATGTTTAGGTGTTGCCTACAGAGAAAGCTTTAAGACATGGATACGGACATTTACAGGAAACATTGAAGTGAGAAAAAAATCTGTCTAGATATTTCATTAGATGATAGTGTTAAATATGATGGATTGAGAAAATTAGGTTTTTATTGCTTTGTAATCACCGTTTAAAATGAGTTAGAATTCTGAGGGGGGATTTTAGAATAGTTATCTAGGCCTACAGCGATGGATGAGCAAATTCAGTCTTGCATTTGCCACAGATTATCAACTTCTTATCAGCAATATAAAAATGAAATTTCACATAGCAGTTGGGTATCTGAATTTCCTTTGTAGTTTTGTATGCATGATTTTGCAAGCAGATTTTGGTATGAACTGATTTTTGGAATACTACAATTCACTTTCTGTTTGGGCACCTGAATATTTGGTTGGTTAATTCTTTTTGATCTAGGTACCTTCTTTTAAGGTATGTAAATGAGTAGATGCTAATCATCATTCATCAGTGAGTTTGATGAAATAAATTGAACCTTTGGATGGAGGGTTAGTTGCTATGACCTCAAACCTTTTGTCTCTTAATTGTATTTATATTTTGGTAGGTATCTCTTAATTGTATTTATATTATGGTTAAAATGGTGTTTCTACTTGGAATTTTTTTGTTTATTCATTGCATGCTAACCAGCATTTTATATAAAAATCTCTTGTAGGTCTGGTCTTAATGCTTTTGGATGTGAAGATGTTAGGATTCAGAGATTAAGAAGCTCTTTATGTGCATTGCTTTGCCAATGTGACTCCAAAAGAAGGGGTCTTCACCTTCAGTTCTCCGTTGGTATTGCTGTAATTGGCCTAATACCTCTCAGCTTTGAAGAACTTGCTGAAAGTAACATTGAAGTTGCATCAGCTGCAAATCAATGTGATCCAACTGATTGCCTAAGAAAGTGGTTTGCTTCATTGAGCAGCGAACAGCGGTTATTCATCAGGCTTGTAGATGCTGCCGGTTTGACTAGTTGCTGAACTGAAAATATTCCGGGTTGACGTACAAAATTTTGGGAGAGCTATAGATGAAAAATTGCCAGTTTCTGTGTTTATTGATGTAGATAATTTTCAGTAGGCATGGTATGCGAGGAGTTGTAAAGAAATTTACAAAGGCAGTTTTTGGTCACCCTTTGCCATTTCTTTTTCCAGCAATCTGGTGTCATTTTTGCATTTGGATTTTACTGCGATCCAGTGATACATGCTTACATTTCGGACAATGGTTGAACCAAGGAAGCTCATCTGCAATGCCAAAAATATTGTGTAGTAGTGGACTGTTGCTCTTCACAACTTTCTGCTGTAATTTGCATAGAGTTGGTTTTTGTTTTGTTTGCTAAGCTGAACAAGTTGTTCTGCAGAGGAATTATGAAGTCAAATTAGATTAAAGCGACGATGTAGCCGAGGAATGGTGAAAATAATTTCCATTTTTTTGGGTGGGGAGAGGGTGCGGAAAAGAGTAGGATACCTTGTAGTAATATACAGTAAGTTTTCTAGACCTTCCGTCTACATTTAAGGTCCAAAATTTTATACGATATCATATGATTCATTTTACTGCGAAATTATAGGAAGTTTGTTGCACATTGGAAATCTCTATCATTTCTCTTAGAACTTGGCATCGACAGGAAAGAAATATTCTGAAAATATATAGTTGAATTTACTCAACATTCTTTTGACTTTGAGAACTTCCAAAAACCTCGCTAGCGTTTGAACATAAATTTAATTGAAACTTGAAAAAAGAGTTTTGAAGTTGTGTTAAAAATTATTTTTTGAAAGTTGAAGTTGTATTTGGACATACATTTTATTTAAAGAAAAGTTGAATGTTTTATGAGGTGGAAGAAAAATTCACACAGAACTGCCTTAAATCAGTTTTTGAAAATTTGGAAAATTTTGAAATTTTTATCCAAAAACATGATCATATTTCTTAAATAATATTTTCAATTTTTTTTGAATAAATGTAGCCAAAATCTTTGGCGAAACGGGAGCGTTTTAGTTCTTTATGTTTGATATTTGATTCTTGCATTTTATATAAAAATAAACAAAGAAATAATATGGATTGATTACTTTACCTATGTAGTTAATAGATCTAGTTTTTTAGTTCATAGAATTAGCCTGTGAGCAACGAGTCACAATTTTTTTTGTCCTTATTTCAATGATTCGTATGTCATCAACTTTTTTCGCCCTAAATTCATTTTTCATCTCTTTATCCGTGTTATCCAGTATTTTTAGGGTTTTCAGATCAAATTGAAATGTTCTTTTGAGGTTGAATTAAATTGTTAGATGAATATTTTCTGAAAGTTTCACTCTTGGAAAACTTTCAGAAAGTGTTGACAGGATAAATAAAAAAAAGAGTACATTATAAATGACAAATTAGTCAAGTTATCATATTTTTTATATTAACGATAATAGACAAAAACAATTATTACAAAGAAAAATAAAAGAAGGGAGGTAAGTATAATATCGTAAATCACAAGGGAAATCAGTATAACGGAGCGAAACGTGAGGAGAGATTTCTGAAACTAGCCAACAATTTTACGCTTGTCATTTAATTTTTCAGTAACACTGGGTCTTCGACAAGGTACACGACCATTTTATTAAAGAAACTAGACTCTCTGCACATACGTTGCACATATATTTAATCTTAATTTTGACATAAAAAACATACCAAAAAGAATTAATAATTTTTAATATACATACATATTGGAAAATACTTGATTTAGTAATAAGTTACAAATTAAAATATACAAAAGAGCCAACATTGTCGCCTAACCTTAATAAATTTTTGATGAATAAAATCAAAAGACATACTTTCCGATTAACTCTATCTCTATTCATCTAGCAATCATACTATCAAATAAATTTTGTAACATCTCTTTTGAAACTTTGATGGCTGCTACAGATGATGCCAGAACCAACATTCTTTAACCAACTTTATCTTCTCTGTTTGGCCTTCAACTGTAGCAATACTAATTGTACCTCAATGTAATTATCTTCTCAAAGTTGATTGCTCTTTTTTGAAATATTCAAGCCTCGCTTTTTCTATTTAATTGTAAAGCTCATGCACAAAATCTTCAACTTCATCATGTACAACTATATAAGTAATAACTATAAATTATTAAGTGTTAGAAATCAAATCTGATTGGTAATTATGAAATGTTAAATTACATAATGAATCCTTCTTTATATACCATTAGGCAATCAAAAAATATAAAATTAAGGGAAAATGTTCAAATATGCCAATTGTTTATACTAAAAATTGGATAACAATTAAACTTATAATTTGGTTTTTAAGATACGTGATTTCACCTAATACCAATTGATAAATACAAAGATTAGTAGCAGAAATTAACAATGAGATAAAACAAACCAGTGTTGAAACGTAATTCAGCCCTCGAGCTAGAGTGCCCTCGAACTGGTCGGTACCCGAATAGTTAAGAAATAAGCAAACTGATGAACACAAATATAAGCTAGACAGGAAGTGTTGTATTGCTTTGATATGCGTGAATGTAAGGTGGTTACAAAATGATTAGAACCCTCTTTATATAGTAGAGGAATCCTATCTATGGTACAATTCTAATTACAGAAGTAAATTCCATGATTAGTCTAACCAACCGCCCTTGATTTGATTTGTTCCGGGATTTTCACCATGATCTTCGACCAGTCACGGATATCTCGCTTTTCCATTATTATGCTATCATCGATCTTGCTCGTTGTCTGTCCCATTTGGTTTCGATCACTACTGGTCTCGATCTCAACATGCATCTCGAATCTCGAACTTGATACCCAGTCTTCGTGCCTCGGTCTGACCCATTACGGGGTCGATCTTCAGTCCTTTACCCCGGTCCCGATAAATCAGCAAAATCGGGTGGGCCCGATTTTAGCCATATACAGATAGTCCCCTCATTTTTGGGAGTGTAATGACAAGAAACGAATTGAGGCTTCGAACTTGCCCTCATTTTACCATGACATAAGCATCGTGACGTAAGCGGCAGAGGTGACCAAAACGTCCCGTCGGTTCATATATCGGAATTAAATGCCTCTCAATTGCTGTCAGCCATTATCGGTTCTGAACTATCATCTTCATCCTATAAATACGCTTTCCTTCTCTTTTCCCAAACTTTACTCTTAATCTTTGATCTAATCTTCAAAGCTCTTTGCATCCCCCAAGTTTCCCACCTTAAATCTTCTAGCTTCATTGCTAAATTCCTCTCAAATCTCAAGATTCCTTAATCCCCGTTCTATCTTATTCATAAAAATGTCCAAAAAAACTAAGGCTGTTCCGCAAAAAGAGAAAGCCTCTTCGTCTTAGCCAGCCGACGAACAACCGGCAGCGGAGCCACGCACTGAGGAGCTCGTTTTCGGGGGTGCATTATTGAATTTAATTTTAAGGTCGAGAAGACCTCCTCGGTTCCGGGTCAATGCGAGGCCATGTCGAGGTACATATGCACGATCACTGACGGCCTTCTCAACCAAGTAAAAAAGGACTGCAACTGGGTCGGCAAACATGTGATGGTGCCCTCGCCTGAGGAATCCATCACTACTTATGTGGAAGGGTTTCTAAGTGTTTAAACTTACCCTTTCACATTGGGTCCTTTTGAACCGGTCATCGTGGACTTCTGCAAGAAATATGAAGTCACCCTTGACCAAATATACCCCTCCTTTTGGAGGATAGTGATTCTGCTCCGTTATTTCGCGAGCCAAGTCAACGGGCTTCCTTTCACCCTCGATTATCTCATACGACTATATATCCCCTGACTTTATCGAGAGTGGGCTGATAAAGCTTCAGCGTAGGGCCACCAAGGCGGTTTTCTCGAGCATAGACGAGGACAAAGACCGGGGCTGGATGGGCCGATTTGTCTGAGTGAAGACCTCGAACCTGATCCCGGCCGACAATATGGCATTTTCGAAGAAATGGAATATGCAACGTAAGTATAACTCCCATTTTCTAACCTTTTCTTTATTATCTTCACTTACTTTTTCTCATTAGCGTTTCGTTTGATGTAGCCGTTGCTTGGATACTGGGTGCTATTCCCCAGATTGATAACTAGGTCAGAAGCTTGGTGTCGAAATTGACACATGCCGAACGCGCATGATGTGATTTTGCGAGAGGCCGATGGGAGGCCCGAAACCACGGTAGGTTTTCATACAAATCGATAATTCTGCCTTTTGCTCGAATTTCCAAGATCTCATTTAACCTTCTCTCGCAGGTCTCGGGAAGGATGCGCCGATAAGCCCCCTTCTGGCGATGAGGAGGACTCACTCCCTGCCTCCAAGCCGGCAAAGGAAAACAAAAGAAAAAGGGCTTCAACTTCCAATTGGTCAGAGCCTAAGAACAAAATGACTCGAAAGTCTAAGAAAGACGCGACTCCCCTGTCCATGAAGTCAGTTCAACTCCTAAGAGAGGAGGAGGAGGAGGAGGAGGAGGAGGAGTAGTAGGAGGAGGAGGAGGAGGAGGAGTAGTAGCAGTAGTAGTAGCAGTAGTAGCAGTAGTAGCAGTAGCAGCAACATCAACAGTAGTAATTAGTAGTAGTAGTAGTAGTAGTTAGTAGTTAGTAGTAGTAGTAGTAGTAGTTAGTAGCAGTAGCAGTAGGAGTAGTAGGAGTAGTAGGCGTAGTA